>CM065054.1:39306031-39454577 GCA_032883995.1 Coronaproctus castanopsis
AAATAAAATAAGCGAAGAAAAATCGAAATAATGAATTAGAGCACAGGCCGATTTTTATATATATATATATATATATATATATATATATATATATATATATATAGGGTGACTCAGAGAAGACGGATGGTTTTATTTCTTGAATAGCGTAGCTGGTGATACTGCTACAACGCAAACCGCGTGCTCCACGTTTAATGTACACACGAGAGATTCGTTTTTGTCCAGTTTCATGACATCCTACAACGAGAAAGAACGCGCGTTTTGCGTGGAATGTTATTTTGTGATAGATTATTGAGGAAATGCTTACTCTTTTTTTTTCTGTGCTTATAGTTGTAGTAATTACGTCGAACATCTGTAATACTCGTAACGATCGCTCTGAAATAATCCATTCGTCATTACTAAAAAAATTTATTGGTTGATCTGTGTTCGAATTGATTACGGCTAGTGTAGGTATTAATGCACTTTTCAAAGAAACTACTCACGCACTGTTGCCACTATATTTGGAGCATTATCACTCACTATAGCTGAAATTTTAGTATTCATATTTCACACTGTGCTAATGTTGATTTTCATTTATTAGCTATGTTTTCATGTGTATGCGTCTCGCTATATGCATCACATCCTAACAAGTCGGATGTTAAAAAACATTTTTCTTTCGTTTCGACTATATAGAAATTATCGTTACACCTTGATGTCCAGCCGTCAACTGTTAGACAGACCGCATATACTCTCTCTAATCTTGTTCTCGCTAGCTCAACTGTTTCAGAATAAATCGAACGTATCAGTGAATGTGAAACAGTTTTCCTGGTAGGAATTTTGTAACTGGCATTTAAAAGGTTTACAAGCTTTTTAAATTCGGTATGTTCAACAATACTAAACGGATGATATTCCTTTCTTATCATTACCACCACTTGCCGGTCAATTTTTTTTTTTTTGTTTTAATCGATACGGGGGTTTATTAAAATATTCCGATACGTCGGTAGAATGTGAAAATAATTCTCTTGGTTGACCTGAGGAAGTGCCAGAGTCTCAATTTCATTAGAGACATTTGAAGGCCACTAAAGCTTGAGTACTTACTCGATTTGATGAGTTCCTAGTTATTTGCTGAGTCGGATGTTTATTTTTCAAGCGATGGATTAAACTACAAGTCGATGTATTCGCTACAGATAAGAATTGTCCGCGATATAAACATTTAACTTTTTCTTTAATTGATCGTTAATATCTGAAAAATCTAACCACATTTCACTTTTCGACATTTTTATATGGAAATTAATAATGTTATAAACAAATAATCGTGATTAACGAAACAAAATAAAAGCAAATATAATCACTATAAAAATTATTTTATTAACGCATGTATATGCTTGAAAATGACGTGATTCGTCGAAAAGCTTTGAGTAATAAAATAATTTTTATATTGATTAACTTTCTATTTTGTATTGTTAATTCGTAAAAACCCCTATTCTCCAATAAATCAAAATAATCGTAATATTAGGGATAAATGAAATCATTATTTATGCAGACATCAATTGAAAAATAGAAATGAAATTAAATATTGTTCCTTAGGAATGAATAATAATAAAAAACCAAAAACGCGTAAAATTGCGACCGAGAGACAATTTCGTAAAACCGTTTTCCTTTAAGAAATCATTTATTTTTATGACACATGCTGAAGAATGTAAGGACTGTAAAATAAAAAAATAAAAAAAATCATAATGGTGAATAATTTTTTGGAGTCGTCGAGATTTCTGTCACGGGTATAACATAATCATGTTTGGCGACGGTTCATATTTTCTGCGGGAGATATAATAGCAATCCAATATTGTATATTCAGAAAGTTCCATAAAAATCACAATATACTGTCGAAAAGAATGGTAAGTTTGGTTGCTTCTGAAGAATATGTAATACATGCACACCTATATATAGTTATAACACAACTGTTAAATGCGCTTTAGCCAGCTATTTAACTCACGTGTCGATATAAGAACAAGTCTCTCCTCGACATCAGGACACATTGCGTGAACACACTGAACTGCGTTAGCACAGATATTTTTACAGTATTAACCATCTCTAATTTTCGTAGTACACATTTTAAAGTCAAAGAGGAAGACCTAACCAAAAAGATAGAGTTCCTCACAGTATTAGGGATAACATTTAACTCTATAAAAAATTAAGATCCGGCGATATTTTAATAGACTGTGATAGTGAAGAAGAAATAAAAAAAAAATTGAAACGAAAGTAAAAAATAAATAAATATAGAAAATAAGCCACGGATCCTCAAATCAGCATAAATAATATTCTAAATGATATAGAGATAGAAAAAAATTACAGAGGTAATCAAGGACACCACATGGGAGAAACCGTATTACACCAAAACAACTGATGACAGCAAAAAGAAGGCATTGTGCGACGTGTCAGTAAAATCGTTTGACATTTTACTTAAAATGAAAAAAATAAACATGGGACGGGTACTATGTTCAATTTTGGAAAACATCGCAATTAATCAATGTTTCCTGGAAGTCTGGTAAAAAGGCGGCTAATTGTGAATCTTCAGAAAAGAAGTAGAATTAACAAATAGTACAATTAAAAGTGGGCTGTGAATTAACTGCGTTAATAGTAAGATAAGCAATAATAATAATAATAATAATAATATCAAAAATGCAGATGTACACCATCATCCAGGTAGTTATAAATGTCCATGTGTAGTAAAAATAAAAGATATCTTAAATTAACACATTAATCGTATATATATATATATATATATATATATATATATATATATATATATATATATATATATATATATATATATAATATATACCTTATGTATACTCATACTTATTTATATATATACACTTATATATACACATACTTTTATATATATACATACTTATATATACACGTACTTATATATATATATATATATATATATATATATATATATATATATATATATATATATAATATATACCTTATGTATACTCATACTTATTTATATATATACACTTATATATACACATACTTTTATATATATACATACTTATATATACACGTACTTATATATATATATATATATATATATATATATATATATATATATATATATATACATACTGTAGAAAAGAATGGCAAGGTTGGTTACTTCGAAAGAATGTGTAACACGCGCACACCTATATACAGGTATAACACAACTGGTAAATGCGCTTATAATTGTATATATATATATATATATATATATATATATATATATATATATATATATATACTGCAGAAAAGAATGGTAAGGTTGGTTGCTTCTGAAGAATGTGTAACACACGCACACCTATATGCAGGTGTAATACAACTGTTAAATGCGATTTAGCCAGCTATAGTATGCACTAAGATGAAATTCTAAACATGCTCTAATCTCTGAACCTTAGATAATAAATAAAAAAATAAGTTAAAGAGATTTTCTGTGTAGAACATCATAAACATGTCATTTGCGTTTCAACAGACATGAATTATCAAAAAGTTTTCATCGATAAAAATCATAACCTTCTAGCAATGCTCTTATCTAACCTCTTAGTCGTAAATGTATATTTTTCTCAAAATAAACCGTTAGAACCGTAATATGTGTATACAAGTTTTAAATGATATCCTCACCAAATTTCCCTATAAACGAGTACTTCTTACAGGGGATATGAACATTAGGTCCACTATGTGGGATCTCAAAAACTATCGAAAAAAAAAAAACACACACGGTTTCTTGGTGTCCCATAACCTAATTCTACTAAATAAAGAAAAAAATGTCTTTACCTTTACTAACGCGAATGAAATAAGTGTAATAGATCTTGTGATTATCTTAAAAATTTCTCAACCATTTGTAAAAAGTCGACACTAGGGAGGTGGTCTATTCAGTTCACGAATATGTAACATTCAAGCGCTATATACGAACATCAAGAAGAAACCACATTAGAAAAGTAAATTAAAACAATATTCTTAACAATTTTTTGAACATAAAAAACACGACTTAGTACAGAGTTGCAATTTTATAAACAACCATGAGTACTGTGAAGAATGGATAAAGTATCTTTCAAAGTATATATACAACACTGTGTGTAAAACAAACTACTGGTGGAATGATGAAATCGAGTCCACAGCCGACTCAGGAGAAAATATTGTTGTATTTTTCAAAGAACAAGGGATCTAACTATAAGAAAAATCCGAGAACTAGTTTACAAAAGTCACAAATATATATATAAAATCTGCTAAATTAAAATCATGGAAATCTTTTTGCACAGAAAAGCATGAAGTCTAAGTTACAAAATCGCATTCATTATGCCGAAGAAAACCAACGGTATTCCCCTGTTTCAGAAAGAACACAACCACCAAATAACCAATACAAAGGATAATCTAAAATACTGTACGTCGGCAATAGTTATCATAAGTCATTGCGAAATAAATTCCATAATTTTTAAGCCCGATTTCGGACAAATAAATGCGGATGAACGGTGATTAATTAATAATGAACAACTAACAATGATTATTAAAAATCTCAAAAATAATAAAGCTGCAAGTCCTGATGAAATTAATAATAAAATAATAAAACTGATGTACAAATACCATCCAATAATTGTTGAAAACATGTTCGATAAAATATTTTCACTAGCTTATTATCCAAAAGCTAGGCGTGAAACTAGACTGTGATTCTTATACAAAAACCGGGGAAAGATTCTAATAATATTCGCTCATATCGCCTGAACACACTTGGGAAAATTTTTCAAGAGCTATTAAAAATTGAAATTGTAGGTCAAATTCAGCGAACAAATTTTCTAGACAGAAGGCAGTTTGGTTTTACACAAGGTCTGTCAACTGAAAATGCAGTAAACTATGTAATACACAATATCCAGAAAAATCTCAAATGTAAAAATGATATAATCACTGTAGCAGCGGACATAAAAGGAACTGTTGACAATTTCTTTAGAGAATTTACTAGTTGGAAATAAAATATTATTGAACATCAACTACCGTTATATATAAATAACAGGAAGATCTCTATACAAGTAGGGAATGCGTTTGCAGAAAAGTAGAAGACCAATATGGGCTGTCCACAGGAAAGTGTTCTGGGTCCGCTATTCTGAAACATACTTTTAAATGGAGTCTTGAAATTATGCTACAATAAAAATGTAAAACTCTATGCATATGCAGATGATCTCATTTTTATAATTTCTGGTAACACAACAGTAGAACTAGAATATATAGCAAATGATACGTTAATCAAATCAGAAAATTGATTACATAGTGTCAAACTAAAACGGTCAATCGGAAAAAGTTTTTTCACATTTTTCACAAATTCATTTAAATCGAAGAGAAAAACGTTAAAGATTTAAAAATTCAATTCTTAAAGTAGTTGAATACTTTAAATATTTAGGTATTATCATAGATAATAAATTAACTTTTAAATACCATCTTCATAACATAATATTGAAAATGGATACTAAATACTGTAAAATGTCACGAGCCTGTGTAAAAATACATAGGGCTTCAGTTACAAGTACAAAACTGTATGCTACAAATCACTGATTGAAAACACCTTAGCATACTGTTCCATCGTCCTATTAAACCGTCTGTAAAGAAAAAAACTTTTCGGTATGCAAATAAATTTCTAATAAACGCATGTAGGGGATATAAAACAATTTCATACAGCTTATCTGTAGTTATTGCTGACGCACTTGCTCTCAAGATTCTTATAGTAGGACAGTCATGCCATTAAAAACGTGCACTTTTTTCTATATCCTAATCAGCAGTTAATAGAAAAAACAAACGTCATCATTTCAAAATTCAACCTAAATTCTAACAGTGAAACCAGAACTCAATATATCTGTGCTCTGAAAGCTATAAAACGACAATACTTAGAAAAGCTTAATCCTCAATATATTATACATAGACATAAAATCACAATTACTTCTGATTTTTTACACTAGCCAATTATTAACGGAGCGTAAAAAATTTGGGTCTTATCTATTATTTTTCATTAGTAGAAACTGCAAACCATGTACTCTTTGTATGTCCTATTACCGGCCATATAAGATTATACAATAAAAATAATTTTAACTGACAAGACGAACATACTGCCCCGTAATTTCAATTATTTGCTTTTAACGTACTACGCAAGAAATTCCAGAGTGACTATAGTTTTTTTACTAGCACTTTACGGTTTTCACTAATATGTATAATGAGTATACTTCTGCGCGCGTACATGTATGTATGTGTGTTTATGTGAAATTTCTCTGCAAGTTACGTATGTGTATATGTGTATATATATGTCATTATGTCTAATTCCCACATTTATGCATCTAGTACACCTAAATGATAGTTTAAATTTTACCTCGTATAAGAAGTTATAAGTGCATGCATGTATACACTTTCGATGTTTGGTAGTGAAACTGGTGCACAACTTCGAAAATTTGAGTGCAAAAGTGGTTACTATATTATTATATACTATAGTAAAAGGGAGTATTACCTAAACTGGCGGATTCCACCTCTGTAAATGTAACAAGCTATAAAACATGAATGTGAATAGTAAAGCATTAATAAAAAAAATTTAGTTTTAATCGACCCTATTCGAAATTATATCTATGCTCTCTCTCTCTCTCTCTCTCTCTCTCTCTATATATATATATATATATATATATATATATATATATATATATATATACAGTCGAAGCCGCTTATAAGGGACACATCGGGCGGAAGTCATTTGTCCCTTATAACCGGATGTCCTTGTAAAGCGAATTTTTTTAAAATTTCTTATTGAAGCGAGTGGGTGTTAGAATATATACAATTTAGTAAACAATTAACATACTTATAACCTTATTAATGGGTAATATTTATTTATATGGAAATTATGAGAAAAATACAGGAGGCATACATAAGGTAAAAGAACCTGACCTGATATTTGTAAAAATTGTTCATTTACTGTAAAAATGCGTTTCTGCTACGTTTGAACAAAATCTGCACAGTTATCTAATGATGCCGTAGGAGCACCTTCATTATTCTGTTGCATAAAATACCGCCGGAGCTTTTCAATACATTTTTTCGCCTCTGCAGTAGACACAGGAGGTAAGGAAATGGTCATCCGTGTCATCATCACTTTCTGATTCTTGTATTTGTTTCTTCTTTGTGATATTTTCCATAATTTCGTTATCCAAATCTTCAATATTATTGTCACAGCATGGCAGATTGGCGTCAATATCTGAAAATTGTTCATAGTTGGTCACACATAGTAATTAATTCGGTGTTTCATTACTTTCCATTTCAACAATTTCATAATCGAGCTCCTTGAAACCACAATGAGCAAAGCAGTTCTGAATTGTCATAAAAGTAACTTTTCTCCAGCTATCAGCAACAAGTTGTATAGCCTGAAGTATTGTTATTGTAGAACTGATATCTTTTGCCATTGTAGAAACTGTTACCAGGTCGTCTTCAACAGCTTCTAAGATATGCTGCATCAACATCTTCCTACATTGCACTTTAAAATTTTTTATGACACCCATATCAAGTGGCTGAATTAGTGAAGTAGTGTTTGGAGGTAAGAGTTCAATTTGAATATTCTTCTGTTTAACGATAGTGTGGTGCGAAGTTGCATTGTCAATAAGGAGTAAAATTTTGTCTAGAATCCCTCTGTAATTCTATATCCCAGTCTTCTAACCATTTTGAAAAAATAGTAGCAGTCATCCGTGCATTCTTGTTTGCGTAATATGTTATTGGCATATTACTTGCATTGAGATTTTTAAAGCACCGTTTTAGTTTAACCAATAACTAAAAGTTTTTTTTGTCACTACCAGTTGCATTGCAACAACATAGCACAGTGATACGATCCATAGCTTTTTTCGAACCAATAAGTTGTTCGTGTTTGTACACTAATGACCCATCTGGAGTGGCTCGATAAAATAAACCAGTTTCATCCGCATTATAAATGCCATTCAGGCTGTAACTTTGAAGGAATTTGGAAATTTTCCTTGAACTCCATTGTTCAGCTCCTGTCAAATCAGCGTTTTTCTCCATGAGTTTTTTTGAATTCGATATCGTGTCTCCCTTTTCACTGAGCAAGCCAACCATCTGTTCTTCATAACCCATTTTTTCGCAAATTCTTCAAATTTTAATTTCAACGTTGGCCCACTGACATGAACACCTCGTTGTGTTATTATGCTAAACCATAAATTAAGAGCTTCATCAACCTCTGGGTTTTTACATTCTCTTTTTCGTTTTCTTTCCACCACCTGACTACCCTTTTCAGTACTACTCCATTTTTTACGTAAGTTCTGTTCATCTGTTTTTAAACGGGAGATAGTGTTTTTGGAGACGCCCATGATTTTTGCTAACTCCCGAATAGGCATATTGGGAAGTTGAATTTCGATTTTGTCTAAAATAGAAATTTTTTCCTTTAATGATAATTTTAACATTTTCAGCCTGATTTTACACATATACACACATACACAATATATATATATATATATATATATATATATATATATATATATATATATATATATATATATATATATAATATATATACATACATATGACAACTGGTCAGACATTTGAAACGAATAAAAATTTTAAAATATAAAGAATGATAGACAATGCGATATAAGTCAGTTCCCGAACGGATACACATGGTCATATATCTACCAGCCACACAAGATACAAGAATATATTCAAATCATCAGATGACACCCTAAATGGAATTGCTACAGCGGTCCGGAATTACTTGATGTAATAAAAAACGAACAGCAGCCTACCGTAGTAATTGAATTAATGAAAAAAAAAATCAAAATTATCGTTTTTAATAATTTATTATTAGGTTAAAAATCAGTTAAACGCTTTTGCAGGTTATTTATTATTATCGTCATCACTATTATCGATATTTTTTTTTTTTAGGTTTTTATGATCGTTAATATTATAAAATATATTTATCAGATTTTCGTAAACGCGTCAAACCGATTCTAATATTTAGTAATATTTTTGTGGCGAGATTTTTTAAAATTTAAATTTACTCCCCTTTCATCGTTAAAAATATCAAAAAATACCGAATATTTGTTTTTAGATGACTTATCCAGAAGATAAAGGATGAAAATCGTATACTGTATAATTAATGATTTTCTTATTTATATCAATTTTAACTACATCATTTTACGGAGAAAATTATTTTCCAAGTGTTGTTGAAATCCTGAAATAGGCCACTCTATCATATTCTAAGTAGAAGTTATATAATTTTTTCTAGCATTATTTACCACAACTATACATGCATGTATTAGTATAGGTAACTATTTAATTTCCATGATATATACACACATTATATATACACATATATATTATATATGTCTATGTCTTGATTTTTTTTTTATATAATGGGATTGCCTTTACAGCTTATCCAACGTGATACTGCGGGGGCAATCTACATTTTAATAAAGGATGTCGACTTCTCTAGAAACGTGGCTATATGGGGGAATAATTGTAAATTATCTAGATGGAGAAGGCACGATACAAGGTGTAACGCATAGAAAACGTAGCAAGATAAGGTAATCAGAACGCAACTGTGTCATAGCAGAGCATTAAAAAAAAAAACCATGATCAGTATTGTAGATTGTCCGTTCAGAATGGAGGGGACAGAAGGGACTTTCTCTAAGCTGCATACGGAAAAGACGGTCAGGCAACAAATGATGTCCAAATCGCAATCTACTGATGCGTACAATTCCCTTAATCTTCTTAAAGAAATATAACTAGACGGGCGTTTGGGGAGAGACGGCTGCAGCTGATAGTAATAAGTGAGAGGTGATTGACTAATGCTCTCAGGGTATTGATCCCTATGCTCTAGCTGAATAAAATGAATGATATCTTTGTAAGGGACTAAGGAGAGATACCACTAGACGAGGCGTCTTTAGTCAATGAGTCAACAAATTCGTTGTCTGGAATACGTGTATGACCCGACACTGACAAGAAGGACACAGATACTCCCACACGTTCCAAATTATTAAGCTTTAGCAAAACTAAACCAATTAATGTATCTGACACGTTACACGTTTATTGTCTACAGCCGTCGCCACGCTTTTTGAATCAGGTAATAATAAGGTAATTTCCGCGAAGATTTAAGTCTAGTAGAATTGACAAGGTTTGTAGTACTACTACATATTCTGCAGTAAATACTGAACATTCTTGGCATATTTTGTACATGTTACTAATATTGAAAGCTGGAATACCGCTGTTCCCGTTCCTCGAGTTGACTTTGATCCATCCGTATAAACAAGAGTGTGTAGTGGAAACATTTCGAAGATAAAACTATTGAAAGTGGCAGGGATTAGTGTAGAAGGATACAGACTGCAGTTTTCAGGGAAAAGGATGAATTTGGTTTGTTGAAGAAGTAAACATATGGTATCATTTATTCACGTGGTTACCTGCTCGCAAGGTTAGTTCTGTGGTATTACACCAGGTACCGATATTTGCATAGATAATTATTCACACACACACACACACACACACACACATATATATATATATATATATATATATATGTATGGCTGTGTCGAATCAAAAGACTTTTATGGAGAAAATTAATATAATACAAAAACGTAAAATATTTATAAATAAACTTACCTCGACCCTTAAAGAGCAAAACTATCAATCGTTCAATTTTAAATTATTATTTTTTCAAAATATTTATCGTTTAAAAATTGCTTAATTTTGGTTTTTTCATCTATTATTTTGAAGTTATCTTATTTTCTTGTTTGTAATGTGAAATGGGTACTAAAAAGTGACCGATCCTATATTTTCAACGGCCATCTGATATCGTTCTAATGAAATTCACCGTGTCGGTATGTGTGGCTTCTCCGCTCTGTCTGCTGAACTAATTACACTAAAATTAGTCGTACAACATATTTGAAATGAAATATTCAAATATTGTTTTATCTTCACAGACTCACTTACAGCTATACAAAGTATCAACGATTACCAATTAATTAAAACAAAATATCAAATGCTCTGATTACCAACGAGTGCTCGTTACGTAACTAACAGAAATCAATGAAAATGTAATAAGATATTTCGGACACGTAATGAGAACTCGATGCAGGAAAACATTGCACAGCGCAAAATGAGGATGTCCGATGCGATGATCAGATCGAGTGATAGCCCTAACCGGGCTTAATGTTCCGGATAGCAATAGACCGAAGTAGATAGAAATGAATCGTAGAAGTTGTATATGATGTCATTCCTTGCGAATAACAATGGATTTGAGTGATCAAATTGTTATTTACTAATATTATTAATATTCTTCAAATATTTGCTTCATGTACGGCATATTAGTCTTGACTTTTCTAGATGAATATTCTTCAAGGTTACAAGTCCGTTTTAAAAAATTTTCTGGCGATTACGTTTCAATATTACCTAATATCTGTCGACTTCCAGGTTTTTTTTTTTGTCCACACTCTTAAAGACGATGGGGGATAAATATATTGAATAAATGAAGTACAAACACGGTAGAAATAATACATTGTCCAGAACGCGTCCAATTAAGTTTATGGAATTCTGAACAAACTGTTTTACAATATTATAAGATTAAACTAATTTTTATACCATATATACTTATAGGTGCACATTTATTCTACGGTGATTTATTTCAGTAATGGTGAAAGTATGAATAATTTTAAACAGTTTAGTTACTAACCGATCTGGTCTATTATCGCTAAAATCTTTATATTACAATTATTAAAGCCGGAAGGAGTGTGCTTGACAATATCGGTGAAGTTACATTTTACACAGTTGTCGTGCGATGTTATACTTTTGTATAAATATTTAAATAAGTCGTGGCCTGTAAAAAATTTTACGTTAAAAAAATTATGCGTAAACAATTTATTACTGAATCTTTTTTTTTTAATGTGTGTGAAAAAGTTTTTAACTATATTATTATACTCGTTCCGTTGCGATCGAAATTTATATTTGTATATATATATATATCTAATTATACCAAGTGTTTAAAAACGTTAAAAATCTTTGTTCACGAATGAAATTGGTTTATCGGTATATTTTCACGTTACCGAATTCGTCATCTTAATTTATATTATTTTTTATGAAAAATATGTTAATACGTTTTTCTCTATAATAGAATGGTTTGATTCCTGCAATGACAACGCTCGCCAGATAGCTGGTATAGGATTTAATCAATTTTATCGCTATAGTTCTTCGAAAGCTTTTTAATATGTTCCGAAATTTCTTTTTGGTTCTAGCATAACTGCCATAAAGTACGTTGCGTAACACTATTTATATAACGCTATTCGCTTTTTGTAATTTAAACGATTATTATTTAGTTAAATATAATTAATTTATCTATTTTGCTAATAGTGTATTGGAAGTGTGAATAAAATTTTAGTTTATCTATTATTACGTTTAAGTGTTTAATCGAACTAATTATACTAAAATTTAGTCCGCGTTGCGCTAAATTTAATCTCTTATAATTTTAATTTATTAAACAACGTGTAATGCGACTTGGAATCGTTTGTATTTAAATTATATTGTTTTAACCAATTTGCGAGTTATGTATACAATTGGAAAATTTCGTTTATTTAGGGCATTTTTCACACTTATCAGCAATTACTACTATCGCGATATCAAAAATACGTTCACGTTGTTTGGAAATATGATATTACGCTTTTATGAGAAAACTATGTTGCCACAAGTGTGGTCCTAAAACAAAGCCTCGATTTTTAATCGACTCCTTTAAGTATTACACCCGGGTTGCGGATAGATCGATGGGCGATATTTTAAAACGATTTTCTATTTAATAGTTTTTCTCGCTAACTGAATATATTTAATCGATTTACTCGTATATAGTAAGTCGTCACTATGTCGATGATTTTGATTGTTTAGTATTATTACGATTTGATTTTGACAAATATCGATGACGGCTTTAGTATTTTTATTATCGATTATTTTATTAATAATAAAGTAATAGCGATAATATTGTTATTGCTTTATTATCGTCATTAGGCATAAAAATCGTATCGGTCATCGACCGCGTCACCATAGCCAGTTAACTACATTCCGTTGTACACGTCTGAAATTCCGTAATCGTGAAAGGGGGTTAACGACCGTAAGTTATTTAGAATATTTATTTAGGAGGCGTCGTCGGATTTATAAATTCGAAATAAATTCCGCCCTACGCTTGTTATTATTAGTTAGGCGACATATACCGTTTAAGGTTTTCCCGAACCTTTTTGTGATACGGTGTGGTGTATATAAACTTTTAACGCTAAGGAAACATCAATTGCCTATTTGTCAACTAAGAGCCAATTCGACGGATATTTCAAATCTAAAAATATTTATATTATCTACGTCGCGTGAAAAGTGATATTATAAGCTAAATTTTGTATTTTTTCAATTTGAACTCCTTGCATACGAATATTATAGAGTACACGGTCGAAAGTAGCACCTTGATTCCAACTATCGGACAAACGAAGTATCATCTACGTTTAAGAAATATATTAAACCTGTCGCATATGTTGATGAAACAATTTTTGTCATTCCGTACGATATTTATGTAATAACTCGATTCAAGCTAAACATTCTACAGAGCATGTTCATCTACATTAAGAAACTTTCGCTAAAGACTATCGTAAAATTTATCAATATATTAAACAGCGTTTGTTTAAATTCAGTTATTTTCCGCACGACTAAAAAACCGCAGAGTTCAACCATCGGAAGAGGACAGTTCTCAGATTTGCACCGTTCGGCAGATTAGTTTATTTAGCAACTTAAGTGTAAGGTCGCGGAAAAAATTATTTTAATCTAATTAAGTAAACACTCTCGCGCTAATTATTCCCAATGTACAGTTTTGGGTTTTCGTCGAAATTGTTGTAACTCTCATCAAATATCCGGGGTAGTCGAGTTTGTGACAGATAATTTTAATCGTAATAAACACACCGGTATGGTGTGCTCTTTGACGTTGCTAAAACATTCGATACTACATGGCATACTGAGGCATTTTATACAAAATGATTAAATGTAAATTTCCTCCTTATTTAATTAACTTAATTAGTAGTTATTTACGCGATAAAACTTTTTATGTAATTTTTCGCGATTCAACCTTTTCAATTAAAACGTGTCCTAGAGGGTGTTGCGCAAGGAACTTTTTCTTTTCACATTATACTTATATAATTTTCCAGAAGTATGCACAAGTAACACAGTATGCAAACGATGCGGCTATATTTTGTAGCGCATTTACACCAGTTACTATCCAGAATAGACTTCAAATCGGCATATCGCATATTCTCAGATATTATAATAAGTGGTAAATCAGTATCGATCCATCGAAAACCGAAGACTGTTTTCTTTGCACGCATATGAACAAAATTGACAAATAATCCGATGGTGTTTTGAAACAGCATTAACTGGCATTGACAACAAACTTAACTTCGCTAAACGTATTGACTATATTAATACGAAGGCCAATAAATCCATTTGTTCCATATATTCCACGTTTAATAGAAAATCATTCCTTAATATACGCGAAAAATTTATTATTTATAAAACGCTAATACGTTCGGGTTTCGCTTGCATTGCATACTACTAGAATAGATTATATGTATAATATTCTGAAATTACCTCGTGTTAAGGAATATCGCGTAAAGATTTCGATGATTGCCATATACATGATAATGCGTTCATCTCGTTAATAGGTAATTACGATTCCGGGCAACTAATCTTTATGTGTACAAAATATGAACATAATTAAACATAATTTATTGCAACGAATATTAATATTGTTCTAATTATTAATGTGATGTTATATTAATTATTTTCATATTTAATCGTTAGTTTAAACGTAACCTAATATTATTATGCTCTCTTTGTTTGTTTGCGTCTTTTTTTTTCTTTTTCTTCCGCGTTATAATATTTGTATATATTTTGTTTGTTACATACCTTAGTGAATTCATCTCTGTAAGCTATCGTGGTAAGGCGAGTTCCGGTACACTATATATATATATATAAATTACGTTTATTGACTGTATTTTAATTATCTAATAAACGATTTATTTATTTATTTATTTAATTCACAATACTTTTAAAGTGGGTAAAATTTCTCGGGAAGAATTCAAAAAATAAGAAGAAAAAAACTGGAAAAAAATCTTTTTATTATATTTTCAAAATTAATAGGAACAAAACTACACACGATAACAGCTAATAATAATAGCGTAATAGTAATAATAATAATAATAATAATAATAATATATGTATCATCATCGCGATAATAATAAGCATAATAAACCTAATAAATATAATAATAATAATAAGAAGAAGAAAAAACAAGGATAGGAATTATAATAATCCTTAATAAGAAAGAAAAATATAAAAACCCTAACTTTCTGATATTTTCTACTGAACGTTATAAAAAATGGTAGCGTGTTCAGGGAAAAAATATTCAAAATATCATCGTCATCACGTTCGCCATCTAAACATTGTCTTGTGTATACAGCATACTGAGAGAGGCCGGTCGAATTAATCGCTCTAATGAACGGAAAATTTTTTAAAATGGATTCAAAAAAATGAACTCGGGTCGTTCCTTGTATAGCATACTTTATTATTATTATTATTATTATGGAAATTCTGTCCATCTGTATTTTTACAATATTAAATCTAATAACTTGTATGGAACCTATGTCTCTTTTTACATAATTAACGTTATTGCAGTTCACGAGAGTATTAATCCCCGCTGTAATTTATTTATTACTTATACGACAAAATACGTACGTAATATATGTATCTGGTATATAACATAATGTGTTCGCTAAATGAGCGGTTCTTCTTTCTGGTACATTGTCGCTATCCGTTAAAGTTCGTATGTTCCAAGTTCCAAATTTAAGTATTAAATCATTCCTGTTCTTCTTACCGCATGATTTGGGTTCCTGCCAGCCGCGACACGCTGACCAGGATAGTTGGAGCAGCCGATGTTTGGGGCACCTTTTCTAGCCCTCTCCACATTCGCGATGGGCAGCGGGGATCCTGAAGAGGTCTGGCCAGTCGCATATCCGACTGCCGAATTCAACTTCCGCTCCATGATATAGGACGTGCCGCTTGCCGTGCAAGTTGCAGCTAGTAGCTTCCAGCCGACCAGGTCTGCTACCACCGCCATATACTTATCGCCGTAGGACTTCTTAAAAGGAGAGTAAGTTAGATAGGAAAAAGGAAAATGGGAGGAAAGAGAAAGGAGAGAGAGAAGAGAAGAAGACGGTACAGATGTGCATGTTGAAACATAGAAGCTGTTGCGCTGCAACTTCTATGTTGCCTATACAGCTGCAGCGCGCGATCCGGTGGCATGGTTAATCCAAGACAACCGGACACGCTGCAGCTGGTGTATAACAGGCGAGGAAGTACATGTAGTGGAAAGTAGAGGTAGGATAAATAAGGAGAGGGGAGAAGGAGGAAGGAGTGTGCCACTTTATTCGGAGTGACACCCTAGCCTTTGGATAAAAATCCTGACCACAAGGCAGCGGTTTGCTACTGAGGAGGTAGCAATGTTTGGCTTTTACAGCGACCAAATCTCGCCGAGGGTGAGACAGTCGTAGGATGTTGTGGACTTTTAACAGGCAGTTCCTCAAGCTGCCCATCCACATTCTCTTGTCTCATTGCCCTGTCACTACTGGAATCGTCTGCCAGAGACTTTCTACCAGTAGCCGCTGTTGGTCCGCGACTGCTTATTTGACAATTGTCTTATTCGCAGCTAACCTACATATCTATAGGCCATTCCATTATCCGCCACCTATGGACGAGCCCCGTTCCGGTTACAACTCCGGCCCGGAAGGTACGAAGTACCTCACAGCGGGTATATATATTTATATATATTTATATATGTATATATTTATATATATATATATATATATATATATATATATATATTTAAAACTGACATATTCCACGTCGAATATCCTCTTCAGTATTATTATCATTATTATTATTTATTTCTATTTGTTTATATTTTATGTTAGTTCTGTTTTTTTTGTTTTTTTTTTGTATAATTTGGGTGTATTAATTTTCAGAGTATCACAGTGCTTCACGATATTTCACGAATTACTAATTAACTAAGAATAAATTATAGTAATGTCGGGGCGGTGTAGTTGCTAAAGTGCTCGATTGTCAACTCGATGATCGGGGGGTGTTCGAAACCAACACCCGACATAGAAAGTTTTCATCATTATTTAATTCTTAATTATCACGGAGAAGGCACTGGCACCCCACTCCGTATAATATCGTGTGAACGCGCATCTACGTCGCGTATAAATAGTGCCTTGAATGCTAGCTAATTTTGTACGTAAAAATAAAAACGTACAATAGCTAGAGTCACGACGTTATGATGATAAATTATAGTGTAACGTCAGCGCTCGGCGTTTATACCAGTACGGCTTCTGTTTGAGTAGTTTGTCACTAAAATTAGTGACATAGTAGAAAATTGCAGGACAGGAGATCAAGGTAGATCATATCGTTAGAGGTCTCAGTGTGGAAATCAAGTAATATTGTAATGATGACACGTGATAAAAGCACTCTATATAAACTATGAAAGCTATTTCCGAATGATATTCTAATAAAACATATAATTATAAACTTATAACAAAGAGAGAAAAAAAAAAAGAAAATGCTAAAAGCTGCTAAAAAAGCTAAAAAAAAATTATTGACATTCGGTTATTAGAAGTCTCATCAAAAATATTACTGGTGTAAATCGCGTCATTGGTAAAAAAGACGATACAATTAAAGAAGTTCTTATTAATAATGTAAAGACAAGCGTGGATGGAAACGAAACATTCGTGCGCTGTCGACACTTATTTTAAGGATTGTGTTAATTCTTTGCCGTGTAGTCACGGTTTTACGAAGCGTTCTATTTTTACACGTCTCTCTATAGATATCCAAGTTCTTTTGCTTTCCATGATTTCACTTTCAAGGACGTATATGAAACTGGATACAATCGTTGCCGAATAAAGTATCGTTTGTGCTTGATAAAATCACTATAATCTTGACTAAAGAAAACATTGAACATTTTATTAAGCTAGTTACGTATTTATTTAATCACTCTTTTATAACAAGTCAGTTCCTAGAAATTTTGAAATTAAAAGTGGCGAACATTTCAAATTATCGTCCAGCTTATATTCGCCCTACCTTTTCAAAAAATATTCGAGAAATGTACGAAGGAACTCATACTGGACTACTTTATACATTTCTTCAGCGTGAAATAATTTGGATTCCTACCAGAAAGGAGTGACGCATTATTTCCACATAATTCATACATTACTCATAACTTAGAACAAGGACCATCTATTGTTGCGGTTTATTTGGATTTGTGTAAAGTATTCGATAACGGAGATCGCGTTATTTTCTTGGAAAAATTATACGCTTGTGGATCAAAACGCGCGTTTCTTCTCGTTATTATATGACACTATAATAATTGAAGCTGGACAAAAACGAATCTCTTGTGTATATAGTAAACGTGGAACACGCGGTTTGCGTTGTAGGAATTCTTACCAACTGCGTTATTAAAAAAAAAAAACGTCCGTCTTCCCTGGGTCACCATATATGATGTTTATAATAGGGCCAGTATGGTAATTTGGATGCTTAGGCTTTTATTTATACTAAGCTATGATTGTTATACATCGTTTTATGTACGAAATAATTAATAATAAATAAATGTTTCTTCTTTTATACATATATTATATATATATATATATATATATATATATATATATATATATATATAATATGCGTATTAACATATGTAAAAACTTTGTTAAAACTTCGGTATGGTTAGTAACACTATATCGTGCGGTAATGTGAACAGTAAAGTAAAGAAAGTATATTACAAAATATCCGCAAGAGGTGACTTAAGTGTCTATGTCATGAATTACGATAGAATTAAAATACCCTGAAGAATGTTATCGATGGCAAGGCAATAGTAAAAAAAACCACTTGAAAGAACTACGAACAATATTCATACAGATAGCGCTAAACAGAATACCGACTTATCGGGATTCAAATAAGAAAACTTACGACCGGCTCGAATAGAAGAGATTGGTACATGGTGCTAACTAGCCTACGAGATGATACACTAATGGTGAAGATGATATATATATATATATATATATATGTGTGTGTGTGTGTGTACGAAAATTATTTTGAATCGGTATTGTTCTTGTAAAAACTACACGGTTCATAAATGATGATGTTAAATAGTTGGTTGTAAACTACGAATTCCTAATGTTTATGTGTTTGCATTTAAGTGTGTATGTGTACAAAAAAAATCAAAACTAATAATTTTTTCTCGTTTTATATCTGTCTCATCAATGGTGGTGGAACACATTAGATTTCTACTTCTGGATGACTGTCAGATATAAAAATAGGGTATAATATACAAAATGGGTATTATGGATATATGTAAGATATGTAGTCGCATCACAATACGCTTTGGTTTTTTTTTTTTTTTTTTTTTTTTATATATAATATTTAAGGTACTTTTAGGCTTCGTGCGAATATTTTCAAACATGTTCAATCGTTTGGGAAACATTTAAGAAAAGAAAAATAAATCCTTTTAAAGTTCGTTACATCAAAGTGAGGTTTTATACTTTTTTTTGTCCTATCAACTATATCGACCTTAGTTCGTTTGATCTTTTTTTTTTTTTTTTGTTTTTCATTCGTTTGAGTGCAAAAATGTAAAAATGCGAGGAGAATGTCAATTTCTTCTGTAGTACTGCATACTTATAATTTTAATAAATAAATTCCTAACGGTTGTAAATCGCATTTTAAAATTTTTCAGCCATTTTAAAAGACGTCGTTTCGTAAATGAAACAAGATTTCGAGTTAATCGAACATTCTTCACTTATCGTCTGGCTGACTTTTTCCATACATATTCGCAGCTAGCAGATAAATAAACTAAAAGATTTTTATAAATTCATTTAGAAATAAAAAGTGTGTATAGGACACTCTTAACAGAGCGGGGTTTTTGGTGTATTTTGGAAAGTATGTATACGACACTCTGTTATTTTGAAGAGAGCGGGGTATTTTGTATTTTAAATTTTTCCAATAATTTACATGCAAGTTCTTTCATTATAAATATTATTAACTTCCATTAATAGGTTTAACAATTTTTTTTTTTGAAGAGTACGGTTATGACGATATTTGTATTTTGTATATAACGTGCAAACAAATTTACCGCATAGTAATAAATGATTTTTTTTTTTCAATTTTCAACTTCCATACCACCTTTCCCCACTTCTCTAACCGGTATCCCGCATCTCTAAATCTGTTCAACTTGTTCCGTTCTTTACTCGATATTGCTCCTTTGATGGGTCTTCTATCAGTTTAATTTATCGGTCTTTAATTCGGATAGATTCGAGAAATTTAACCATCTTATTTCTAATTTAGGATTTTTGTTCGGCGGTATTTTCCCCGACTTTAAACGTCGATTTCCGCCGAATATCTTCGTAAATCAGTCTTAGCGGTGAATTTGAAATAGCGCGGATACTCGTCCTGATAATTTCGATATATTGTTCGGCGAATAACGCGACACGGCAAAAGTTTCGCAGAAAATACGAATAGAATACGAGAAATTGATAACAAGACGTATTTGTAGAATTTGACAGATGATACGTACTTTTAAAGAACAAACGAACAAAAACGTGCAAATGTCTACAATGTAAAAAAACATATTGTAAATTAATGCGCTATTCTTTCATTAGCGTGCTTTTATTTTTATATTGGTTTTTTTTTTCATTGATTTTTTACAATTTAATAAGAACACACAACTGGCCTGCTGAGACATTCATAAAACAATCTCCAGACCAAAATATTAGCGATAATTGTTAAAAATTTATTTCTAATATTAACCATACAGCGCATGATTATTTATTTTTGAAAAAAATTATTTTAATTAAATACCTAAATTTATGCAATCTTATATCCAATATAGTGTTGAGGAAGCCTCAAAAACCCTATTTTATCGTATGCAACATTATGTATTAAAATAGTATAGGAGCATAAAAAAAAGTTATGACTTTTACACTGTGTAGAGTTGAAAATTTCCTTATATATACACGCTGAGCAGGTTATGCGAATTAAGTTTAAACAATTTGTTTTGTAATCAACGCGCAAGTCAATCGTTAGGACCGGTGCAATTTTTTTTTTTGTCAGCGTGGTCAATTATTTTTCGGCTACTCTTCGTTATCATAATTAATTATTAAAAATTTTATACAATTAAGTTCTCGATTATTATTATTTAATTTTTAACTATAATAATTTTATTTCTGTTCTTGTAGTTAACTTTCATATCAACGAGTTCTTTTTCGATGTAAAA
The DNA here is from genome assembly GCA_032883995.1 of Coronaproctus castanopsis. NCBI lineage: Eukaryota > Metazoa > Arthropoda > Insecta > Hemiptera > Monophlebidae > Coronaproctus > Coronaproctus castanopsis. The sequence continues at coordinate 39,327,393 of CM065054.1, forward strand.
TAACATCCGGTTTATTAGTTTTTTTTTTATTATTTCTTTTTTTCTTTTTTTTTTTTGGGTATGAGTAATATCGTTTATTACGTTATATTGTCAAATTTTTTTTTTTTTTTTTTTTTTTTTTTTTTTTGTATATTTAGTTAATGCATAAGCTCATTTTACTCTTTGATGTAAGAAGGGACTACGTTTTTTCATCCCTTTTTCTTGTTCGGGTGTAAAGTGCAACAGACATTATATAACGCTTGTCTGTAAAGCACGTATCAATATTTGTTAATAATCAAATAAATTCGTACGACCATACACGCGCACACACATTATATATATATATATATATATATATATATAATATATATATATATAATATATATATATATATATATATATATATATATATATATATATATGCATAAGTGATACAAAAAATACGTAATAACATTTCAAATGTAGATAGCGGGAGACGATGTTCAAAAAGGAACTCTTAAACAGATAAATTATCGTAAAAAGATCAAAATGTTAAAAACAATTTTTTTTTTAAAAAAAGAAGAAACATTTCCAGTCAAATAAGCGAAATGAACTCGAACTTCAAGCACCGCTCGTCGCGTATATAAAAGAAATAAACCTCGCAATTTCCCGGATACGATTGTGTGCCGATACGGCGAGGACACTAATAATGAATATAGAAAAACCGTTCATCCAATTCGATTGAAATTTGATCAAATTTATTGAAGAAAAAATTTGAACAATCGCGTTTTCACTCGTGTGTGTGTGTATATAACGATGAAAACCGATAACTACGGATGTTTATGAAAAGTAGAACTCGAAGGTATTTTCGACGGAGGAAGCAGTATTATAGGTAGTTGAGCAACAACAAAAGAAAAGCCACTTCAAAGGTAACGTATTAATAACGTGCTAGTAAGCGCTGCAAGTCGAGGAATAAGATAATCAGACTACGAGGCTGGTGGGTGGTTTACGGTGTTGCTGTTGCCGTTACTGATAATGGTAGTCGTAGGGGTTTTCGAGGAGGACTTCGAAATGAGGATATGAACGAGTATAATACACACACACATATATATATATATATACATAAAATAAATAAGGCACCTTTTGATGGTTGATGTAGTGCTAACAGCAAGCAGCAGCAACGACTACCGAGAGAAAATTTCTATACTGGAAAAGCTACTACGTCTTTATTACGTAGTCGATGAATTGCTCACTTAAACCTGCCTCTTCCGCATCCGTTGACGTTCGCCTATTTTCATTCTTCTCATTCCAACCCTTCCAGTTTGTTTGTTTTGTTTTATTTTATTTTATTATTATTTTTTTTCTTTTTTTTTTGGTTTTTTTGAATTCACCAGCTCCGCACAAACTCGGTTTAATTAATTCCGTCGATTCGGGTACTCGTACGTTTAATAAAAGACGAATCATACGCCTATTTGGTTCGAGGTCGAAAATTAGATTCAAAATGGACTAACGTATCAGTGTCAATAGCTGCCTTATATTTCAGAAAATTCCAGAGCTCAAAAATAGTTTTTTATTACAGAAGATGTACGTATGTGTGTACGTGTGTACTGCGTACGTATACATAAATAGAAAATTCCGCGAATTTAGCTCCTAGTTTGTCCTTTACTATGCGGAACGTTCGAAGCAATTTGAGATCGATTATACTACATTATCTATATATCACCTTCTTTCTCGTTTATTAGATTTTTTATATATATATATATATATATATATATATATATATATATATATATATATAATGGGCGTACTTTCCGTCTGTATAAAACTCATCCGCGTTTGGCTGTAGATTTTCAAATCGGATATTTATGCGATTCGTTAATTCAGTCAGACTTCGGCTCTATGTACTACTTGTTATTACTGTAATAAAAGTGTCGGCATTGAACAGCTAGTTCGAGTTATTGATTTTATAATTTCAAATTATCGCGATATTTTTTCACGCGTAAAAATAGGTTTGAAATTTTCGTTACCTTATACTAGTGTACACGTTTATTTTCGTTCATATGTAGCATTACGTAAGCTTTTTCCAGTGTAGCGAGTGTGTGCATGTATGGTTCAGTGCGATTGTGGTCAACTAACTATAGGAGGACGTCAGTAATATATATTTAAAATTTTTGATGATTTAGAATACTCCGTAGAAGAAAACTAAATCAGAACACTGTGACGGGCGAAAACTGTCGAGTTTTTTCAATTTTGGACGACAACGAACGTTTAAAACGACCGAATATGCTATAATAATAATAATATTCAATTCAAATATATTTTTGAATTCCGATTTACAAACTTACATAACACGATATACTTTTATCTATCCACTCCTGGATGAATGCTTTCCTCGATGATTTTTTACATCAATTTCTGTTCTGCTCTTTTCACAACCATCGCTTCCCGGCTACTTTTGATATATCATCGTACCATCTTGTTATCGATCTACTCCGGTTTCTTTTTTTGTTTATCGGCCACCATTTGATCATCTTTTCCGGCTGGCCTGCTCAATTCCACTTTATTTTAGCAATCTACTGAGTCATCTAACTTCGTTAGTTCACGTATGCGTTTATCTACCGATACGATAATCACGATAATCTAATGTTGATCATCGTTCTCTCATGTGCAAGTTTGAGTCTTTCTTATCTTCTGTATGCTCGTTTTTGTATACGGCCATGTTTCTGCAGCATATACAAGGACTGGTAGTACACGTTGATTATATAATTTCCTTTTCAGATTAATTGGCACTTCTTATTCCGCTTAACTTCCCCGAACGTAACCACCAAGACAAAGTCATTATTCTGGCTATTTCTGTTTTCGTCATTTCTTTATTTGTTATTATTTTTTGACCTAAATATATATATATATATATATATATATATATATATATATATATATATATATATATAAGATACCTGTTCTATTTACTCCAAACTTATTGTTATTTTTTTGTTTTTCCGTTGTTAGTCATTATTTTTATTTTTCGGAAGTTTATTTTTAATCCTATCTTGCCGGAATGTAGATTTAGGTCTGTTTTTGCGCTTGAACTTATCAATACTATGTGAAAACCCGAGGTGGTTTAAATATCCACCATCAATATTGATATCTTTCGCATTCCAAATTTTTAAACACATTTTCTAATGCGGAAATAAACAATTTCGTTGATATCACCTCGTCTTACTCCTATTTTTATCGGAATCTTTTTTTGTTTTCTTCCATAATTTTACTTTTGTAGCACAGCTATAAATGTTCTTAATAATTTTATTATATTTTTTATTAATTCCAATATCATTTAATGAATTTATCACCGCCCAAACCACTACTGAATCGAACGTTTTTTCGTAGTCTATAAAGGTCATATATAATTCTACGTCGTATTCGTCGCACTAACATTGCGAACGTTAACAGGTGTTCTCATTTGTATTAAACCCTGAAACCGACCTGTTCTCTCGATAGACCGAATTCAATTTGTTGTGTTATTCGATTTGTGTGATTTGAACAGTTTATATATTTGCGATAGTAACCTAATCGGTCTATAATTGTTCACGTTCTGCATATCGTCTTTTTTTTTTATCGTACGAAGGCTACTTCCACCGTCTGTTCATGTAGTTGGTATTTGTGACTTTATCTAAGCATCGATTGAAAAGTTTACAAATCGTACTTATCGTCAGGCTTCCACCGTGTCTGATCATCTCTACTAGAATTCCATCTCTGATCCCCGTACTTTGTTATTTTTTAACGATCGGAGCGCATTTGTTACCTCTAGTCTGCGGTTATTTCCGGAATCTGTTCGATGTTTTCTTCTTGAGTTTCCTTGTAAACGTTTGCCATTACATCTGGTTGTTTGTATTATTTTATCTTTGTAAAACAGTTTTATACTTCCTTCGTTATTTTATATTTATTCGTTACGATTTTTCCATTAGCATTTTTCCATTATTTGCCGATATTTAATTCCGGCACGACGATGCTTTCTTCAATAGTTTTCGGCCTTTATTATCTTCAACGGTTTTTTCTATATTACGTTTGTGTTAAAGTTTCTACATTCCTCACATTTTTCTTCTTATCATTTTATTTAGCTCTGCCCGTTTTGAATTAAGTTTTTCTTTTTATCTACTTTTAGTATTCTACCGCTGCTGTAATAACGATGCAGTTTCGACGCTTAACTCATTGTTTTGTAGTTATTCGTAGAATACAATGTCGTTCAAATGACCGGCCATTTGCAATCGTATATTCATTCGGGCTTTTTAAAAAATCTTCGAAAACTTTTTCGAGCTAAACCGCCCACCAGCCTCGTAGTCTGATTATTTTATTTCTCGGCTTGCAGCGATGGCTAGCACGTTATTAGTGCGTTATCTTTGAAGTGGTTTTTATTTTGTTATTGCTAAACTTTCTATAGAAATGTCTCTTCGGAAGTTTGAGGTTTTTTTTTTTTTTTTTCGTTAACGAGGAAAAGTTTTCATTACGCGTGGTCGGTATACTTTTTAATTCCTATTATCCGAGTTGATAAGGATGAAATTTCAAGTGTTCCAGCGATATACGGCGAACAGATTCTCTCGACAGGTTTAAAGAAGCAGCATGACGACGAGTAGAGAGCATCCGGAACTTCGAATAATCGCTGCCCGAACTTGATCGACGGAGGTACGAACCGTTTCTTTTTGGTCCGAGACGGTTTTTTTTTACCCGTTACCAAGAAGCTGTCTCCTAAATGTTTTCAACTTACCTTAAAATTGTAATTGCGACATGGTACAAGTTTACACCGTGTAACTTTGAATTCTTTTCGAAACTCTGCGCTGTCGTGATCGATTCACACCGAAAATGACGTTCCTTCTCGTTATAGGATGCCCCCGTGATAACTGGACAAAAACGAATCAAACAAAGGCGAAAAGGTAATTTATAAATATACCGTTCTTCTTTGTAGGATTTTTATGTTGTAATTACCGTTGAAGTGGATTCTTTTGTTTATTTATGATCCTTGATTACTGACAAATCTGAAGGATTTACTTTCTCCGCATCAAAAACTAATAAGCAAAAAACGAAATACAATTATACCAAAACTTAAACATGGATACAATATACAAATAATCGAAAAGGCAGATTCGCTTCAGATACTAGGACTAACATTGGACACTCGAAACTTAACTGGAAAGAACACGTAATTAAACTAAAAATAATACGTTCGAAAAAAATAAATATGTTCAGGATGTTAAATAATTCATCGTGGGGGATCTGTTCGGAAAACATGAATACAGTTATATGCTACGTGCTAATCAGATTAGACTAGGCCAGTATATAATATATGATAGCCTGTTCCACACTAAAAAAAAAACCAACTCAGTTCTGTTCAAAAGTTAGCTCTTAGAATTACCTTGAGAGCCTTTCACACTACCCCAAACACAGCTCTACCATATTACCCCACTCCAATAGAGAAGACAAATACTAGCGCTAAAATATTACGCACAATCAATTTGCACACCATCCAATCCGATATAACAGTCCTTAATAAAGAATAAATTTCACGATACATTCTTAAACGAACCAAATAAACCCCCGATGATCAGAACGCGTTTACATTAACAAAACTTCAATATCAATTACCACAAATCGAAACAAACCACGCTCCAAAACTACCACCTTGGATAAACGTGTTTCAATCGCAATAAACGCAGAACTGGAAAAATGTAAGAAAACACTTAACACACCTACAAATATTCTCAAATCAAAATTCGACAACATTCTGGGAAAAAAAAAGTACGGTGATTATATACATACACTGATGCATCTAAGTTTACAAACTAAATCTCATCGGCCTACACCCGACCGTTCCCAAGTATATCATTTATCCGAGTCAATATCAGTTTTTACAGCAGAACTCCTTGCAATCTATAAAGCTTTAAAATAATAAATATATAATACGCACAGATTCGTATAGCGCTCTTCAACATACTCAGCAACACATCGAAAACACTAATACGCATAATCAATAACATTATCTCCAAGAACAATTATAACTTGTCATTCTATGGACATCAGCTCATTCGGGAATAGCCGGGAATGGAAACATTGATAGAATCAACGCACATTACCGATTTACATACAGTCCTTTAGCAAAAACAATTAAAACATCATATCGAAAATTCTGAGAGACCCAATGTGCGCATACATACTTGTATCAAATTAAGCCGCGGTTAGAAAACTGGAAAACAGCAGACCAGAAAGAGAGAAAATCCGAAAAAAAATGCTAAGAGTACGCACAGGACACACGTTACTTTACAACACCTACTCAACGGCGACTACCCATCTGCCACGAATGTAATAATTAAATATAAACCGCGCACTATTAGAATGCATAACATACAGAAGCCAACGTATAAAAATCTAAACTATGATAAAAACAATACTAGAAGTTAATCTGAAGTTAAAAATTTTTTACACTGTCTTACAGATAACTTAATAAATTTATAACCGACTTTAAGACGCATCAATCGAGCGTCTATAAATAAAATAATTAGAAAAAAAAAAAAATTGAGGTTGCTCAGATGAAATAAAAAATCTCTTTAGGCGAGACTGTATACGATTGAAACGCATATAATTTGTGAAAAAAAGCGGCGATTAAAAAATTACTGAAAGAAAACCATTTTTACAATTTTCTTATATCAAACTGAACGATTAAAGCGGCGCGGATAAGCTTTTTGTTGGAAAATTATTATTATTATTATTAAATTATGTTAAATTAACGTGCCGTGTACAGCAGTTAGGAATAGAGGCGCTGTAGGAAAAGAGGATTAGATTGAAGAATAGAGACCTGACCGGGGAGGAAGGTAATTAGATCGTATATTAAATAGGTAAAATTTGGATGCTACTACAGTTTCGTTTCAATTATTACTACTTAGATTTGCGAAAAGCTTTTGATACAGTGAATCGTGATATTTTATTGTGCAAACTGTATTTGTCTGGGTTTAGAGGAAGTATCTATGATTGGTTCAGCTCGTATCTTGTCAATAGAAAGTATGTTACTAAAATAAATAAAGTAAATAGTTCTGAAGTAGTTCAAAATTACGGTGTTCCTCGAGGAAGTGTACTTGGTCCTTTTTTATTTTTAATATATATCAATGACCTTTGTAATTTACAAGTTAGTGGCAAAATATTTACATATGCGGATGATACTGTTCTAGTTACAAGTTCACGATTTCCCCAATTATTAGAAAATTTAGTACAGAATGATGTTGACAAAGTTGCAGAATGGCTCAATTTAAATCGGCTGATTTTAAATGTGCATAAATCAAAATTTATAATTTACAGTTTAATGCCGCAAACTTTTTGCGATTTGATAAAAATTAAGTTAAATGAACGTGTATTTTTACAAAGGGTAGATGAAGTTAAGTATTTAGGAGTTGTAACGGACTGCCGTTTAGATTGGAGTAAGCATATTCTTTATTTGTCTAAGAAATTAAGAAAATGATGAAATAGTATATACACCCACACAAACAGTACAAATATTCTTTGAAGGACAATCAATCCCTAGTTATATATATATTAACAAATTTAGTTTTACGTGCGAACCATTCGTCCAAACGGTAAAACAATGTTATAAGTGTTTAAAATTTAATCATACAGCCAACAATTGTAAATCTAATTATATTAAATGTAATTTATGTGCCGCAGATAATCACGAATATAAACAGTGCCCTAATAATGAGATAAAATGTTTAAATTGTAAGGGAAATCACCCTTCATCGGATAAAGAATGCCCCGAAAGAATCAAACAAGAAAAAATTAAAACAATTATGGCTTATAAAAATCTTTCTTACCAAGAAGCAGCGATAACTCTAGGTTCACAAAATACTAATACTTCATTTGCGAATGCAATAACAAAGACAAATAGGTACCTGGCATTAGAAAATTATGATGTTGATTTTCCCGAAATAAACGAAAAAGAAGATACTTCAAACTACATTCCCGAATATAAGGAGCCTCCACTGTCTACAACAGGATACAGAATTAGGCACGCCAAAGGGAAAATAGGATATAGTAAAGAGGAAATATACTCACACGGTAAATATGATACTTACAAAAAAAGAACACATCAAGAGGCCACTTCTTCATCAGCCTCTGATGCCGAAAACGGTCCATTAAGGAAAAGGAACAATAACCTTAAAATTAGTATAAAAGAAAAACAAAATAATCTTGAAGAGAATTCAAGTAAAATAAAAGATAACACTAATAACACGAAAATTGCAGAACAAAATAAAAATATTAATAACAGTAATAAAGTAAATAATTATAATAAGAACACATCAAAACTGATAAACAAAAACGATAAAACGCAAAGCATTATAAAGAAAGAAAATAGTAAATTAAATCTAACCAATAAATAGAATAGTGAAAAGCGTATATGTGTATATGTGTATATATGTATGTGTATAAACAGCAAATAAAAATTACAAATTATTAACAAAACTACACAAAAATGATAAATATAGTTCAGTGGAACTGTAGAGGAATTTACTCAAATTTAATCGAGTTAAAAAGATTATTAAAAAAAGAAAAAATTCATATTTGCTGTCTAAGCGAAACCTGGCTAAAAAACAATAATCACTTCTGGTTAAAAGAATATCAAATAGTAAGATGCGACAGAGAGGGAAACAAAAGGGGTGGTGGAAATGCTATCTTCATACATAATTCCATAACACTAACGGGAAAAACTATCTATCGTATAAATAACAAAGTAGATATAGTTATGATCAATATAAAGATAAATGATGGTACCTTGTCATTAATAAATATATATGCTGCGCCATCGAGTGGCTTTAAAAATACTGATCTCCATAATCTTTTAAATAACACGGCAATTAATAATAATAGATTTATATTATTAGGCGACTTTAATAGTCACCATAATTCTTGGGGAGCTTATAATGAAAATAAAGAAGGTAAAGAATTATATGACTTTATTTGCGATAAAAATTTGTTTATTGTTAATAACTCGGAAATAACTTACCTTGCACTACATGGAAGACGAAATAGTAACTTAGATCTTATTTTAAGTACTGGAAATCTTGCAACAAAAATAAATTACGAAATAATCAAAGACACTATGGGAAGTAATCATTTCCCAATATTAATTAAATTAAATATCTCAATAAAATCCGATAAATTACATTTTAACAGAAACGATAACAATAGAAGTTTTAACATAAGTACGGATAACGGAAATAATTGTAGGGATAATAACAACGGTAACAATAGTAATCAACTTAATCAATACGCCCTAAATTTAAAAAAGACAGATTGGGAAAAATATACAGTGCATATACACAGAGAATGTAATAAAATAAATATAAACGATTTTAAGGAGAACACAGCAGCAAAACAATATGAAATTATATATAATATAATTAAAAATTCAATATATAAAGCTACTCCGCCAAGGAATACTCAAGATGTTAAAAGAAAACAAAATATACAAAAGCAAACAAATACATGGTGGGACTCGGAGTGTAACAAAGTAGTTGCCCGAAGGCGATTGATGTTAAGCATATTTAATAAATACCCAACACCCCAGAATTACGAGAATTTTAAGAAACAAGAGGCAATTACCAAGCGATACTTGAAAAACAAAAAAAGGGAGGAGTGGAATAAATTTGTACACTCATTACACCCGAAGGAGAGTATAAGAACAATATGGGATAAAATCGCTCGACTTAGAGGAAATAACGGAAATCTATATCAGAATCATGACCTAAATGTAAGTGATAGATGGATAAATCAATTTATTGCACAATTCCAGACTATAAATATTAAACAAAATAATAATTATATAGAAACGTCTAGTAAGTTCGATAGTATTTTTAACTTACAAATTAGTCAAGAAGAATTAACAAAAAGCTTAGATCACAAAAAAAATACTACAGTGGGGCCGGATGAGATTCCTTACGAGGCTCTAAGACGATTAAATATAAAAGGTAAAGATATGTTATTGATTTTATTTAATTCTTCACTTTTTCAAAATTATATCCCACAAGACTGGAAAACTCATTTCGTATGTCCAATATTAAAACCAAATAAAAATCCGCAGGATTTCAGATCGTACAGACCAATAACACTATTGTCGTGTCTGGGTAAAACTATGGAACTTATAGTGAAAAATAGATTGGAATGGTGGCTGCATAATACAAATAAATTCCCTAAAACTCAATTTGGTTTTAGAACCGGCTATAGCTCAAAAGATTGCTTAAATATATTGAATGCTGAAATCCAGATTAATATGTCAAAAAATCATTATTTAGTAGCAATATTCATTGATTTTAAAAATGCATATGATAAGGTAAATATAGAAATACTAAGGAAAATATTAGTAGAACGTGAAATTTCAAATAATGTAATAGACTGGATTACAAATTACTTTACAGACAGGAACTTAACTGTAAAATATTTGGGAAAATTATGGAGTAGTGCACGATGCAGCAAAGGAATATGTCAGGGATCAATACTAAGTCCAATCTTATATTCAATATATACGGGAAAATTTGATAAAATATATTCAAAAAAAATACGAATTCTTCAATATGCTGATGACGTGGTAATATATACTTCAGCGGCGACATTGCGTACAGCGGTGAAGTATATCACAGAAGCAATTGAAAAAATTGAAAACTATGCGGAATGGTTGCAACTTGAAGTACAATGCGAGAAAACTAAAGGTATAATATTTACAAGACATAGAATAATTGAAAGTCCGTATGTTAAAATTAAAGGTAAAACGATTCAATTTAGCAAAACTATAAAATACTTAGGAGTGATATTGGACCAAAAGTTAACTTGGAAAGATGAAATAAACTACATTAAAAAAAAATGCCAGGGTGGTCTAAATATTCTTAGAGCTTTAAACGGAACCAGTTGGGGTAGTCATCCGAAAACAAATATTTTAATTTACAAAGCGCTGATAAGATCACAAATAGAATATCCAGGACCAATTATCACATCAATCAGTAAATCAAAAATGAAAATATTAGAAGTATTACAAAATATTGCACTGAAAAATGCATTAGGAGCACTAAGATCAAGCCCTAATCATTCAATACAGGTTGAAGCGGCAGAACTACCAATATATTTATATTTACAACTAATTACAGATAAATTTTATTTAAAATGTAAATCTGATCGAAACCACCCTTTAAATAAACTTATTCCAAAATTATACACATATGTGTCAGATAATCGATATTGGCATAATAAGACACACCCTGCTTTAATTATAAGCTATGAAAATTATAAAGAACTTAATATTGTACAAAATATTAGGATACCGTATTACAATACATTATATAAATACATTATCAATAAGATGAACATAGATTTTTCTACAGATGTTTTCTGCATAACTGATACACTCAATATAAATAATACTATTTTGAAAGAAATAATAGATAGACAATTCCCGGAACACGAATGTATATATACAGATGCTTCGATAAATTCGGAAGAAAAATATTATTCGGCAGCGTTCTATAATAAAACCCTGAACAAAAAAAGAAAATTTAAAATTCCACCAGTATATACCTCTTGTACGGCAGAAATGATAGCTATTCAGAAAGCAATATCGTATAAGATCAAATCAAGAAACACAAAAATATTGATATTAACAGATTCAATGTCAGCAATCCAAAAAATTAATAATAGAACAGACAAGCAGGACAACATTTTATGGAATATTGTTAAGATGTGCGGTAAACTTCAAGAACACAATAATGAAGTAGTATTTAAGTGGATTCCGGGGCATAGAGGAATACAGGGAAACTGTATTGTCGATCAGCTTACAAGGAATGTACCAGCAAATCAACGACAAATTAATATAAAATACCCTTGGAAGGAATTTATAAGTAAATTAAAAGCGCATAGCTTAATAAACTGGAATGATAAATACAGAAACCTTAGTACTTATTGTGGAAAATATTATTACAGTATCCAAAAGGAAATACGTAAAGATACCTGGTTTACGAATAACATGAATAGAGATTATATTAAAACAATGATAAGGTTACGGACGGAACATAATTTAACTCCGAAAAAGCTGAAACAACTAAATATAATACATTCAGATTTATGTGAATGTACAAAAGCAGAAGGATCCATTGAACATATAATTTGGAACTGCAGCATAAGAAATAGAGGAAGAAAAGACCTTGAAAAAGAAATTGTCCGAGGGTATAGTACATTGCCTGTACATATTATACAGATAATTAGCGAACCAACTACAAAAGTAGCAGAGGAGTTATATCGATTTATAAAAATTAATGATATTAGGTTATAAATTAAAACTCAACTTCGATAAATAATAAATAATGGAAATAATTAGTACAAAGTAAACTGGCTAAATGGGTAACACCGGGCCAAAAAAAAAAAAAAAAAAAAAAAAAAAAAAAAAAAAAAAAAAAAAAAAAATTGAATTATTTGTTTTACTATCTTCAACAGTATTTTCCAAGGAATCATTTACTTCGTATCTACATAGCATTATATGAGCCGGTTTTGAGATACGGAATTATGCATTGGGGTGGTGCTGCGGAATACCATTTATTCACAATAAAAAATCTCCAAAAAATATTATTTAAACTTTTGCATTCTGAACATGACTCTCCTAATGCACGTACTATATTGAAAGTTAAGTATCTGTATGAGATTCAACTTATCATCTACGTATGTAAAAATAAAGATAAATTCACCCATGGAATGAGAAGAGGAATTACAAGATCGAGCTTAAAATGTTACAGTGCCTGATTTTCGAAAATATCATTCGAGATTACAGGCTATATATAATTGTGCAACTTCATATAATTCGCTGCCGGACATGGTGAAACTGAATCTTAACAATTTAAAAAATTACAAGAAAAAACATAAACTTTTGATGAATTATATGCGTAATCTTTCATCCAACTAATTTCATCTGGTGTGCCAATGTCGTATTCGCATCTGCGTATGTCTTTATGTATAGAAGAGTCATTTTATTATATGTATGTCTGTATTATTGTTTTCATTAGTGTGTCCACATGTATATCGATTTGTGCTTTGATTTTGATATGTGTATTGGAATTATGTATTTATGCGGGTATATTTATTATCGAGTTAGCCTATTAACCATTATAACCCTGCGTCTATAAGTTTATATGTACCTGTGTGCATGTATTGTATGCATTTTCTATATATGTTTATTCATTTTTGTGAATAATTGTGTGTTTACTAATGCGTTTACTTTTATTATATCTATTACAAAATATAAATGTGATTAAGTGTACGTGTGTGTATGTATATATATATATATATATATGTGTGTGTAGTGTCTTGTGGGTGTATATACATAACAATTGCTGTTGTAAGTATGTTTATTGTTTATTGTCACTTACATATTCATAAGTGTTAAGAATTGTTCAAACTATTTATGCAATACTAACCAATCAAGTATTTGTATATCTATTTAAGTTACCACTACTCGCGCAAATAAATGCGCATTTGTGGATTTGAATGAATAAATTTGATTTGATTTGATTTGATTTGATTATTCTAGATTAACAAAAAACAAAAAAAAAAAAAAATACCGTCGAAAATACGTATAAGAGAATCGATTAGTTTCGTTTTGCACGAATTTCGCGTACACAAAAAAATTTGTGTTGTTTCACCGCATTTTCATTTAAAAAATATATTTAATTATCAGCAAGTTTTGTTTTTTACATCGTACAAAAATAAACAATCATGCATATATACATAATATTACGATATGCCTCTATCCACTCTCGGATGAATTCCAAAGAATATATATATATATATATATATATATATATATATATATATATATATATATATATATATATATATATATGACTCAGTTTTCACCTGTTGGCTAGTTTAAGTAGACCGTTCAGAGTATAAATTTATATTATATTGGCCTTAATATGAAATTATACAATTTACGCGCATCCATTAGGATCCACAATAAAAAGATTTTACATTCGAAATACGACTGAAAGGAACGATAAAACATTTCCATATACTGTTTCCGTTGTAATTTCGTACGCTTTTCAAATTTCACCTTAGTTCGACCCTTATGACGTTGCCAAATCCATTGTCGTATTGAGAGTTCCTCCGTAATATACTCATTGTAAATTCCGAGAGTCTAGACAGTCGTGAAAAAAGAACAAGCAGTAAGTCTGTGAGTATTAGGATATTTCGATGTAATCTAATAAAGGAATCAGCCTTGTATATGGCACACATTTACATAAAAAATGCTCAACACGCACACAGTACGAGTGATGTTTCGATTACATTAAAAAAAAAAGTTATACACACACACACACACACACATGAAGTATTACGCAAATCGCATGATGTTTGGCAAAATTATGTAATAACGTTCAAATTATTTTAACTAAATTTCCTTCTCAACATTTTCCCAATATATTATTCATTCGAACAATAATAATAATAATAATAATAATAGTAATAATAATAGTAATAATAATAATACTTACAATAATAATAGCGATAACAAATCGGTAGTGCGATAAGGTTCATTCGGCCAGGTCGTTACCGTACGATCGAATTAGATAATCTGCATAAATCTTCGTTTACAAACAATTCTACTTTAGATATTATCATTTCGTAAACGTACAAAAGAATCCGAAGCTATTTAAAATCCGACGATTTGTTAGTACTGGAAGGTTGGGACCGAACGGTAGCTGAAAATATCAGAGAACAGTTTATATTTTATCTTGCGTTTATTCTTATTTTTCCTAATTTGATTTGCAAACGAGGCGTCTTCTTCGTTATCGCCTTAGATCATCGCACTACGATTCGACCATTACGGGTTAGAGTTCGTAGGTAGATGACGCAAAGACGTATACACACTGCCGAATAACAATATTATTTTTAACTTGACGACTTTAAAAAAAAAAAAGTGGCATTCTCAATTTGGATAAAAGAAACACGATCAAATTACGCACGATTGTCGCACGTTTATTTTATTTCATCGTGCGCGCACATTTCTTAATACGATCGTTTCGTATATAATAATAATAATAATAAGATAAAAATTATTAATTAATCGTAAATATTATAATCGATTTACGATATCTTATGCGGTTATAACGTTTATTGCAACCGATATACAGGTATTATCCCTATCGGAACATAATTCTATTCGCATCAAACCTTTAAAATACCTAAATTTTCTTCAATGGCTTGGCTTGCTATTTCGCTTTTACGCTTCAGAATATATCAGTCAGAATGTAGTAATTTTCACCGATTCACGTAGCGCTTTTAAAGCGATTTTAAATTCTAATAGTTGCTGTTTTCCATCAATCTACGATATATTAAGAAATATTTATCATCTATATAAACGAGTTGATGTCGAATTTTTCCGGATTCCCAGCCACTCGGATATCTACTGGAATGATATCGTAGACAATCTTGCTAGAAACGCCAACGAGAATGGGGTTCATTCTACTTTAATACGCCGATTATGGAGATTTCATCTGAGATTAAGTTTTGAACCGCGCTCGGATATTCACTCGAACAATTCAAGAATATTCGATTTCAGTAATTCCTCGGTTCTCAAATCGTCCTAGCAACAGAAATCGGTACTATATGTCGCCTAAGGCTTAACGTACCTTCCATACGTTCTATTCACGTACAAATTAGCCCCTTCGCCATTCTGTATCCATCCTTGCGATGGAGACTCCAGGTCGCCGATGAAAACCACCTATTTTTCAATTGCGGTTATTACACAATACATAAATCAAAATTCCTGTCACGTCTTATAATTAAAGGAACCCAAACTAATCTCAGATGCTTGCTCAGCTCACAGAATAATAGCATGTACATGATCATATTCAATTATATATCTGTCGGTAATAAAAATATTTAACAAGACATATCATCCATTTCTTACAGTCACGGGTGGAATCACTAATGCCCATTAAAAAAGAGAAAATAGATCGTACTCGAATAAACGTTCATTATTCTGCCCCGAGTCACATTGGAACCGATTATTTTTATATTTTTGATTTCAGTTTTCCATAAAGTAAAATTTAAATCGCTTCCATTTGGAATAGATTCCGTTACGTTACTAGCGCTTTGAGTTTTTCGAGCTTTTAATATTTCAGGACTTCAAGTCAGCTCTTCGACTTACGCAGCTCGATTTTAATCTTCCGTTAGCGAACTAGTTACGTAGTCGATTACGTCCGTTATTTTCCATTTTTTCCCGTTACATCGCGTCTAATGTCAGGAAGTCGGAAGATAAACCTATATTAAATATTAAAATCGTATCTAATCTTAAAAATTAACAGATAGAACTCGTTTTTCTTAATCGCACATTAATAAATCCTGTCTAGAGAAATATATAGAGTGATCGAGTAAAATTTTATTCGTGCTGCCTATAATGTTCAGCTTTCCGAATCTCACCAAGGACGAAAATTTTTCATCACCGGGTAAAAAAAACAAAAAAACGTCAGTTTTACCAGTTTCGCCCTGGCTGTAGTAAAAACGAAGAAGCTGGGCAAAGCGACGGTAAATCACACCGTGTATTTTGATATTCAGTCCAATTTCGATTTACGAACCGACCAAGAGTTCTGGAGTTGTTTTTTTTAAGCCAAAAATTATTATTACGCGATAGTCATATATATACATACATATATATATATATATATATATACAATTTTTGTTAATAAATTGTTCATCTCGTAATAATAATCCGTATGTTTGGAATTTAATAAGGTACGATTCGGAATGATCAAATGTGTTGTATATGTGTATATATATATATATATATATATATATATATATATATATATATATATATATATATATATATATAAAACACAATAAAGTTATTAGTAAAAATCGCTAAATATTAATTATTAATTATTAATATTACTGATATTTATTAATAATTTTACTGTTTCTTTTTTATAAAAAATCACTAATCCATGCACACACATACACACATATATATATATATACATGTATGTATGCGTGTATATGTAAATAGGGTTGATAGAAAGACAAAAGAAGTTAAATTTTAAATAATGAATATTATTTAAAAATAGTAATCAGTTAACAGATTAGAATTGGACCAGCTAAGGATACCTTTATTCGTAACGGGATGAAAAAATTTTATTTACAAATATTTTACGTTTTTGTACTATACTATATATATCGTTTATGGTAATGCTTGAAAATGACTTTATAGTCGAAAAGCTTTGCTTATATAATAAAAAAATTTGTAGTGATTAACTTTGATTTTATTTTGTTTTGTTAATTCATAAAATCACTACTCTCCAATACATCAACATTATATATATATATATATATATATATATATATATATATATATATATATATATATGTATGTATAAGGACAGAAAGTTAAAACATCAATTCTTATAAATTAATCTTACTATATTTATTATTTTATTTTAGGGATGCTTTGCTAACAGATAAAAAGAAGGTAGTCCTGCCTAAGAATAAACTGATTTTAAAGTCTGAAGGTGCAGACAAGGTCCTTGGCCAGTTGAAGGCGAAGGTCTCCCTTGCCAAAGAAAACATTAATGTGACTTTTTTAAAAAAAATTAACGAGAAAACTTGTATTGTTAATACTTCATCCAAGGCAGACTCCAGTAAACTGGCTGCCATCATCAAGGAGAAGATACCGGAATGCGTGGTTAAGGAGGAGAAGCTGCTTAACCCTACCGTTTTGCTATTCCATGCCAAAAATATTACGGAAGATGATGTTAAAGAACATATTAAGGAGTTAACTGGTTCTTTACCAATTAGTGTAACGAATATTAGTAATTCTCGTGGATCGAGGATCTACTTACAGTTGACTCTAAGTCAGTACAAGCTTCTGCCGCAGGGAGGCAGAATCCGCATATAATGGGAATCGCTGCCTTTTGTTGAAGCTGTCAGCCCAAGGCAGTGTAGGAGCTGCGGGAAATTTGGCCATCCTGAAAAACATTGTCTAGCGTCCAATGTATACAAGTCATTCCATACAGTATGTAACGATAATGGTGCTTGTTCGTTATGCACCTTTAATAAGATTAAGGCATGCTGCTCTTGGCAGGAAGTAGATTCTAAGTTAGTCGATAAGGACAGCTTAGGTGTAGCTATCAAGAGCATTGATCACGTTACATTTAGCAGAAACTGCCCGTGCTTATTTAAAGCACGTGAAGATATGAGGGCAAAGATCGATTATGGAGCAAATTAATTGCTCATATATTAACGTAGATAATTCAAGTGCCTGTCAGGCACTATTTTTAAGAAACTTTTATAGAGATAATTTGGATGTGTGTGCTCTGGCAGAGCCTTATTTGAGCAATGGGGTAATCCCTTTAAAAAGCAATTATATATCTTACGTCAATAACAGAGTTGCTGTTGTTGTGAAGTTAGATATTCCCCATTCATTGGTGTGCAGTAGATTCAATCAGATTTCTGTTAAGATAGGTAGATATATTTTTACATGTGTTTATTTCTCACCTAATAAATCTAAATCCAATCGTCTAACTGCACTTGACCAGGCTTTAGGGCAACTTCCAAATAATTTTCATATTGTTGTTTGGGATTTTAACATTCGACTGCCTGTGCTGGAGCCTCGCGTTGGGGATGCAGGGACTCTGTTGATTTCAGCGAGTTTCTTGCCTCTAGTGATCTGGTAATTATGAATGGTAGTGAGTCTACTTTTGTTAATTATAATGGTTCAAGTATTATAGATTACTTGTTGGTTTCTGCCAATGCAACACATCTCTTAAATTATAAGCTACTGGAGATGGATTTGGCATTCCATCGTAGCTTTATTTTTAATTTTAAAGGTATGATTAGGCGTCACCCTACTAGACAATTATACAAAATTGAAATGGATCGATTTGTGAGGTATCTCAGCTGTTCATTTATTAATAATTTAATTACAAAAGTTGAATATTGTCTATCAGTTGGGCGGCTACATTCTTTAATTAGTCAACTCAGTAAGTATCTGGCTGGGTTGATTAGTAAATGTTCAGTTTTTCACCAAAGATTGACTGGTGGAATGACAAATTACAGTATTTTAAAACTAAAATTAACCTTATGCGGAAAAAATTTTCTAAATGTAAGGACTCCTTTCGTATATTTCTGTATAAGAATGTGCTAAAGGAGCTGAATAGGCTATATAAAACCGAGATATTAAAGGCCCAATTCCAACATTGGAAGGATTTCATTAGTGCTAGCACTGCTTGGGGTAGACCTTATAAAATGCTGTTTAAGCATAGGTCTGATGTGTTGCTGCCAGATATTAGGGTAGGCAATCAGACCATGGTCTCTGAGCATGAAAAAGTGGATGCCTTATTAGATTATTTTTTCCCTTCTAAAAATGATTCTCCTTTGGTGGTGCTTCCTGTTGCCGGCTGCAGTTCTTCTGTAGTAGGTTCTGATAATATCTCAAAAATAATTGTAAAAAATTTGCGTAATAGGAAAGCGCCTGCTGATGACAGGGTTAGTAACATTTTGGTTAAAAAAATTCATTCAATTTTTCCTTCATTGTTGCCAACTTTATTTCAAAAATGTTTAGATTTCGGTCTTTTCCCGGATTGTTGGAAGTCAGCATGTTTGAAGCTGCTTGCTAAGCCGGGTAATGATCCTACAGAGTTGTCAGCCTATAGACCTATCTCCTTGCTTAATTGCATGGGGAAGGTCTATGAAAAAGTCATTAATGGGATTTTACTGCAGGAAATTGCTGTTAGAAGCACATTACACCGCCACCAGTTTGGTTTTCGTTCAGGTTTATCAGCTGAACATGCAATTTATACAGTAGTTTCAACGGTGGAGCAGTTCTGATGGCTGCTCTGCTGTTGTTATTTCTTATGATGTAAAAGGAGCTTTCGACAATTGTTGTTGGTCTGCAATTGTCGATATACTTAAAAATAATAGTATTGATCCTTTTATTTTAAATGTTATTATAGATTATTTTAAGATTCGCTCTGCAACACTTAAGATTGGGTCATCAGCTGCTACAAGGACTCCTACATGCGGAGTTCCTCAGGGGTCGGTCCTTTTATACTCCACTGTACATCACAGTGTTGAAAAATTTTGTTGTAATGTTAATGCCTGCTGACATCTGGTTTCCTATGCTGATGATCTGTGTTTAGTGTTCAAAGCAGTGAGGTCTTAATCTCTGCCACTTCTTACATGTATTTCTAAATACTTGGAGAGTGTGGTTGCAGAGTTAGGACTAGTGTTTTCCCCTACTAAGTGTCAATTTTCTGTGTTTGGTGATTACTCATTTATTAGCCAAGTCAGAAGGCTGGAATTATTATCTGATTCCAGCATTCCATATACTGCAGAATTAAAGTATTTAGGAATAATTATTGACAAAAAATTATCTTTCATCCCTTATTTTCAGTATATTTCTAGTAAGTGTATTGATATCTATAATAAGTTACTGCGCTTACAGAAGAATGCTTGGGATTTATCATTTAGGGAACGTTTAATACTATATAAAGGCCTCATTCAGGCCCAGTTTGGCTACGGAGCAGCCATTTTAATAAAAGAATACTTGCTCTAGCTAACAAACAGCAAAGGAAGTTCCTACTTCGAATAGCTTCCTTGTACCGAACTGCACCTACCTCTGCAGCTTGTGTTCTCTGTGGAGTGCTGCCACTTGATTTATTTCTTGTTGGTAGAGCTCTCACTGGCGAGCACAGGCTCAGAGGAGGGTGTGGTACTGATTTCAAGCATTCGAACCTGCTAGATAATTTTTCAGTACAGTCTATGTGTTATCGAGAATTTAAGAAGTATATTTCCTCTTTGTTAATTGCAATGTGGCAGGGCAGATGGGATGAAGCTCAGACAGGTAGGAAGACTTATGCCTTCCTGCCTGATATTTCATTACGTTTAAAAATGTTGGCGTTTGATATTAACTTCTATAGTTCTCAGATGTTGACAGGTCATGGCAGGTTTGGTTCCTACCTTCATAGGTTCCATCTTGTTAATGAACCTTGCTGCACCTGTTGTAACTTGGGTGAAGTAGATGATGTGTATCACACTCTGTTTATTTGTCCTGCATTTGCTTCCATCCATCATAAATATAACATAAGACCTACTGATGTATTTCCTATTGGCAGGAAAGTTAGGAGTTTCCTTTTGCTGGCTGAGCAGGTCATGCAGTTAAAATTTAAAGTTTCATAAATCCTCTGCAGTTTCTATTTAATTGTAGCCAATTGTCCTTTATTATATGTATATATATATATTTATAATTATTTAATTATAAGTAATAATTATTTTTTTATTTAAATTTTTAATTTTTTTCCTTTTTTCTTATATTTTATTTGTTATTATTATCAAAACACAAACTCTTTACACACATCATTGATGGTTTAACTATGTTTCTCATCCCTTACCATCATATATTTGTTATTATTATTTTATACTTTGCAGGGAACTGTCACACACATCTAGTTAACTTTTGTAATATAATTGTTTGATTTTCTTTTGTTTCAGCTACACTACACTTTCACACAGTTATTTATTAAGTACTCTGGTTCCCTGCACCTTTATAACAAAATTACTTAATACACTTGCCCCCTACCGCATAATTGCGGATTGGGGAACCACAAAAAAAAAAAAAAAAAAAATAATCTAAACTAAATTATACGCGTAATCTACTGATTGTTTGGTATCCTCATTTATTATTGAGGCTACATACACACATAAGCTTTTATTTTTTCTTTGGAATATGTTTTTCATATTTCTTTAGTAAAAATATATGCGTATATAAAACGTACTTTTTTAAATGTGTCGATATATATCCATTAGTCGTAATACTCCCTAAGAGATATCGGGAACGCGATTGATATTTTCTCGTTTATTGCGCTGATATCCGCTATCGATTTCACTCTTCCGATTGTGGCGCGTCGTGGTATTTCGTGTTAATTCTTTTTGTCTCCTCCGTACAGCTATTTTCCTTCTACGAATTATACTACATGTATGAATTTCGTAACTGTTTAATAAACGACTGTACATCGTTCGGTTTCGTCGAATTTTTCTCGTTCTAATTATGGTTAAATTTGTTTTTTCTTTATTAAGCTTTAAACCAGGATCTAACGCTTACGTGGCCGCGGGGGTCGTTTTACGAGTTATTGCAACATTGCCTGATTTCAATTTCAGAATATATCGTTCCTCGTATATGCTTGATATCTCGGTATATCCCATTTGATTGCTTTAAATTCGAGTTTTCGATTTGTCTAACTTATCCACCGTAAATAGGGTTGTAACTTCATAAATTCAACGTTTCGGTTTTTCCCTAGTTCTTGCATTGTATTATTACGTATACATTGTTCGCTGTATCCGGTAAGATGTTTTTGTTTCATTTCACGTTTGTATATAATTATTGTCTTAGCAATTACGC
Organism: Coronaproctus castanopsis; assembly: GCA_032883995.1. NCBI lineage: Eukaryota > Metazoa > Arthropoda > Insecta > Hemiptera > Monophlebidae > Coronaproctus > Coronaproctus castanopsis. The sequence goes on from CM065054.1 coordinate 39,349,813, forward strand.
GGTAGTCATATCCCAGGCTAAAGCTAGCCGAATTTCCTACGCTGGCGGAACAACCTAGTAGAGATGAGTACTTCTCTGCCTGCTTAGAAACGTGCTATCAAGTTATCACCTTTATTAAAAAAAAAAGAAAAAAATAGCAGCAATAGTATTGAAAATAGTATATAGATGATTGAGTAACAATGTTGTACTATTCTTTGCGTGCTATTTCGCGCGTCCATCTTCTCCATGTACATATTTAATAGAAGCAACAGTATTATTCTTCTTTCGCAGTAATAGTAGTAATTACATTAATAACAGTAACAGTGTTAGAAGGTAAACTACATGTATGTAAATCCCTTATTATTTGCCTATTATCTCGTAGATCCTTTTTTACTTCTTCATCTTTCAGAATAATAGGAATAATAAATTACAATAGCAATAACATAGCAATCGGAATGACTATCTTTCGATTTTGTACAGTCCTAGTTCTAGTTCGAGTACTAGTCGTAAGAATTATAGAAATTTAGATGGAAATAACGAAAGAAACTATGAAAATTTTAAGCCGGTATTACATACTTCGTCGGATACATTATTTTCCAAACTATACAATTTTCTGCCCTTATGCCTTTTATCTCCGTGTTGTACACTTCGACGTTACTATATATATAACTATATATATAACTATATATATATATATATATATATATATATATATATAGTCGTTTTTCCATATGTTATAAAGCACAAAACGCCCTGTCTCTCGTATATAACTATATATTTGACGTACGTTATGTCAGTTCATCCTGTCCTACCGAACAAATGTGATAATGCGAAAGCTTTAGTAATCGTAGTATTAATAGCTAGTAGTAGTGGTAGTAATTTAGTAGAGTTAAATGACGAGTAAAGACAGGGTGGTGAAAAGTTTTCTACCGACCCTATTCACGTAACAACAGACGCACACACGCAAATTAACGTGAAAAAACGGAGTGTTTCCAGAATATAATGGCGTGTATAGGAGAAGAATTTCCCATTTTACTTTCACGTCATCATCCGGTGGTTTTACTCGTAACTGCTCATTTTACTTCATTTTACATAATCATCATCGACATCATCCTTTTAAAGAGAAGAAAAAATAAAATAAATTAAAATAAAACTAATTCTGTCGTGGTATCGTTTGTTCCGATTACGATTGTTATATATATATATATATATATATATATATATATATATATATATATATATATATATATATATATAGGTATATATATATATATATATATATATAGGTATATATATATATATATATATATAGGTATATATATATAAATAGGTATATATATATATATATATCACGGAGTTAAATTATTGATTTCGATAAAGCTCATCCGCGGAGATCAAGAATATTTGTATTTAAAGTTCAGTTCCTCTCGTAATAAAACGGAATTTATTATTCAACACCGTTGTTGTTACGACCATCATCAATTACGTCGATTTAGTAATAAGCACTGTAACCCCTCCGAACAACACCGACTGTTCAAAATTTTACCATCAGGTACGTATTGAAATGTTATAATAATAATTAAAAAAAAAAAAAAAAAAAACATAAGAAGAAGAAAGAAATACGAGAAAGAAAAAGATGAGAATAATTAATTTAGAATTTATTATTGCCATATACGGATTATGGAAAAAATTACATTTAGCAAAATGTGTACTAGTTTATAAGAAATTTAAAAATTATAAAAGACGCCGAAAATTCGCGCAACTGAATAAAATCCGTTTTATCGGAAATATTAAATAAACGATATCGATCGTTATTATCATCGTTAAATTAACGGTCGTTTAATCAACGGTTTAGTTTTTCGTCGTCGTCAAAACGAAAATTTAGTAATTTATTCAACCTTTTACTATCACGTTATACATCAACCCGTTGATCGGTGTAGGTATGTCGCAGACATTTCGAATAATTCCTGTTTCGTGCAACCCGGATCCAATTGATGCGTGCCTTTTTTTTTCCCAATGTCATCTCGTCATCGTGTTGTTGGTCTGCCTGTTTTCCTTTTTGAATTCAATGAGCAGCGTTAGAAAAAATTTACGAAATTTTTTTCTCGACATTTCCGTATACATTCGAATCTTTTAACTACGCTTTTAAACTGTTTATAATTTAAATCATTTTCACACCGAAACAGTTCGCGTTGAAAATTTGCTATTTCGAACGAATCTCTATCACTATTCGGTCTAATTGCAATTTACCGATATTGCGAACGGCCTCCTCTTTATTCTACCAATCATTATAGTAAGCCGACGTTATGTCCGGCTAAATTTGATAATTTCTTTTCGTTATCTTTCTACTCTATCGCGTAACACTAACATATCGACGATAGAATAGCGAATAATATAAACGAGGGCACGAGCTGGACATATATTAGTAGACAATGTGATGGAAGATGGATAAACAGGCTCGGTCGTATTGAAACCATATGATGGCGGAAAACGAAGCCGAGGAAGACTAAATAGAAGATGGACGGACGATATCGTCAATAAAGCGAGAACTCAGTGACTTCGGAAAACACACGATAGAAAAGGATGGAAATTATTATTAAGGGAGGCCTTCATCGATACAATGATGTCATATAGGCAAAGAAGAAGAAGTAAAATTACACTTACAAAAAACGTAAGCAAAACATAGCGTAACCAAAATGGAACGTCCACAAAATGTTGGTTATATACGTAAATAAATCACATACACACACACACACACACATCCGCACACGTATATTATACGTAAATAAAAATAAAATATAAATTAGATTATTGATTTGATTTTTTTATACCTTACAATGTATTGAAAAGAGAAAAAAAAAACGCTGTAGCGAATTTAGAAGTTTCACTTCTACCCTACGAGGCACAGATTATTTTCTTTCAAAACGTTTAAATTTTTCCAGTCGCCATCGCGTTGTGGCTCTGTTTTTAAATTGAACGCTTTCAAATTATTTCAATCACTTCCTCAACGCCGCCGTTTATTATCATTTGTCAACAAATCAACCGTTAATATATTAATTTACCTTTTTTATTCATAATCATATCCGTTGTTTTTTTTTTTTTTTAAATTCTTTTAGCCGTTGTTATGATCGTTAAAATCTTGCCCTTTATGAGGAACGATTTTTACTACACTTTTCAATGATTCGACACCGTTAATAAATAAAGATTATCTTCTTATTCATCATCTTATACATTTCATTTCTCTTCCTTCCTGTTTTTCTCTATCCGTACACCGGTGGATAACCTTTACGACTGGTGGTAACCCGAGTAAGTTCAACTAAAATCGTGTTCGTTCTGCCCTATAACTTGTTGCTCTCGTGTTCTTTATTATTTGTTCTACGTACCTTGGTCGTTCTCTGTATCCGGTTTCTTTACCTATTTCCGACTTCAATCAGTTGTACGAAACTCGGATTGTTTCGATATATAGGTGACCTATCCATTTTAATAAATCTTCCAACTTCGCAAGCGCGCAACAAATACGAAATTTAAGACTGCGGCGTCCGTGGAAAAGAGATAGCAGATTACTCGATCGGATCTAACTCTCCGGCTGTTAAGAAGCGTGTTAAACTAATCAAATTCATCGTACGGAGCGCCGTTAGATGATGATGAACGCGGTAATTTAAGGTATAGTTCGGAACGGGTAATATTATTACGTTATTAAAGGTAGGACATTTGAAGTACGATCAACATTGCGAATTGCACGTCCAGTAGGGCGAGGGCAGTGAGGAGTTTTTTAAATGTGCGTAAAGAATAGGCGATAAGTAATGCCCGAATCCTGTTGATAAATACGATTTCTTAATGTTTTCAAAAATATAGAATCTTGTACATTGAGGAGGGTGACCGCTGTATATTCTCCGCAATATGTCTGTTCTCAAAGTTTCCTACATAAAACGTTATCCTAGGTAGAAATTCACAGCACGATTAAAAGACCTCGTGGTTTAGCTTATGAACCTACGATTTCATTGTCGAAGATTCCTCCACATCCCGTCGGTACCCGTGAAAGAAAAACAATACACAAATATACCCCAACGTTCCCGATAATTAAGGTTTAACACGATGAACCGATGATGATGATGATAGTAACAACAACAACAACAAAAAACAAAATAACGTGTAATGACTAGTTTTTTCTTTCCGGGAAATAACTAACATTTCGACGCGATATCAACGTTATTATTATACTTTGCGAAAAATTAGGGAAATTTTTTTACGAATATATATATATATATATATATATATATATATATATATATATATATATATATATATATATATCGAATAATGAGAAAATGCGGACACCAGGTAATAGAATATTGTTTGGGCGGGACGCTTGATAGAATCCGTGTGCGCGAACACCGGACTACCATGAATAAATATATAAATATCAAAGTTATAATATCTGACCTGGAAAATTATAAAATAATGATATGCAATTGTGTAAATATATTCTTATACGTTCATATTTATATATACATACATACACACATACATATATATATATATATATAAATAACATTATTACTACTGTAGAGTCATTGACTGCTGTTGACATCGGGGAATATACCATCCGCTTTATCATATAAAAATTATATTCCGAAAACCTGAACACTCGGTTAAGTTTCCCATTAAAGTCTAATACAACCCTCAATTCGAAATTCGTAGAGTTGTGTTGGAAAAACCAACTTTTGTCAATATTGTTCGCTCGAGTATACAGGCTATCGTATGTAAAACTGAAATTTCCTATGGGAAATTGTCGATTTACAAGTCATCCTGCCGTGTTTGACAGGAAAGGGAAAAATTTATTTTGGAAATTAAAAAGCATCATAGTAGTTCGGACGTCGAGAATAGGGATAAAAAGCAAAAAAATAAAACGCTCCTTTACAAATAAATAATATATATGTACATGTGTATATACACACACACATATATATATATTCATCGAAAAATGAATAAAAAATTGAGAGAAATTTGGGAATGAAAAACAAGAAGTATATTTTATAAATTTATTTCACATTATACTGATTATGATTATTTTTATTGGTTATTATTATTGTTTAATATTATTATTATTATTGCCGTGACTTATTTTTTTTCACGCTACTTTAATATTATATAATTGCTATTATTATTAATATTTGTGTTAAACAAATCTATTCGATATTATGATTATTATTTATTATTATTATTATTATTGTTGTTGTTACCCCGAGATTTATTAAATGAGGGAAATGTCGCCCTACTAGTCCTGGCTGTGTTTATTTTTGATATTCATTCATTTAATTTTACATATTTTCTTTTTTATTATTAAATTGTAATCCGTGAAATGTGACACATATATGTAATACACAGTCAACATACGTCTATATGTTTGTGCGCGTGAGTATGTATATTATATTTATTTTTATTGCTATATACAAATTAGTTTTAGCATTATTATAATTGCATATCGCGTATGTATACGTAATAATTAATTATTACGTATAGCTTCGTTACACAAGTTGAAACTTATTAGTTCTTCCTAATTGCTCTCATCCTACGGATACCCATTTAGTGGCCGATGCAGACCATGTTATCCTAGAGTGTTCCAAACATAGTAATTTTCGCGTTGCATTTTATCAAGCTCTTCACAGCCTTAAAGTTCCATTTCCTATAAATATTCCATTTCTCTTAACTCTTCAAAATGTTGAAGTATATACGGCCCTATATTCCTATATTTTAGATTTATTTAATTTTACACACCCATACATTACTTCTTACTCTGCCTAATTTATAAGTAGCCCTTTCTTATTCATTCCATAATATACAGACATGGGTAAACTGTATGGAAGCCCATAAAAAAAAAAAAAAAAAAAAAAAAAAAAACTAGGTGTTACTTTAGAGATGGTAGATTGATATTGAATAAGCATTTAAATAATACCGATCTTCTTAAGCAAAATAAAACCGTCAGTACCATATACACGCTTATTAATCGTAAGTCTTTACCCTTAATATGAACGACAAGACGATGATAATTTCTTCCTATTCTTCCTAAGCATATCCGTTAACGAATGATCGCGATCGAATTAGCTATTCTGAAGAGTTCTGTGGATTTTGCTCTAAGCCGCGTTCTTAAATTTTCAAGATATTCTCTTCTTCGTCCCTGACCTCTTGCCTTGAATCCGCAGTAATTCATATCTTTCGTTTCTCATTATGTGATCCAAGTATTCTAATTTACGGCGGATTTTACTGTGTTCAGTATTTTCAGTTCTTCGTTCATCTTCAGTAAAAACATATCTGACGATACTGCGTCCGGGGAATATAACCACATTTCAAAAGCAGTCAGCTTTTTCGACGACATGCTTCCCGTCAAAGTCCATTTTCAAGCGGTTCATCCGGTAAATAATAAATAATCCCGTCCCAGTTTTCGGCGTAAAGCTCGCAGTAACTAAAGAAGCTTTTAATAAACTTAAACTCGTTCGAAAGAAATATTTCAAGCGTACTCTAAATGTACACCGTTACACTGAAGTCGATCAAATAAGCGATTACTTGAAGGTTTACTATACGGATTTTATTTTTAAATTAAGACTTAGCGCGATAACATTTCTTCGATCGGTAATTACGATTCCAGGCAACTGAAATTTATGTTTACTAAATATTAAACGTATTAAGCGTAATTTTTGTTTTCAGTCAATTCTGACCACCGTTATGACCGACGAGTGCTCCGGTTCTGAACTGTAGTGACTGCTGTCCGTATACCAAATTAATCGTGCAAGCCGTCAGTATTCAGCGAGTTAGGCACTCCGCTTCTGTTTAATCTTGATAAGTTGTAACAAGTTAATGTTTATTTTCGTAAGAATGTATGGCGAGGTCGTAGACAATTATCTACTTGTTAGCAACATAATCTGTATGTAACGTTTTCTAGTATTTATAATCATCGGTCTATGACGTACCTTAAAAGTCGTAGGTATATTAAAAAGATAGAATGTACAACGAGTGAATGGTGCAAGAGATTTTACGGTTCCGCAGGGTAGCCTTTATTACCTCCATATTTTATTTTTAATTTACATAAATGATTTACATCATTTAAACCGGGAAAATATTAAGTTACGCTTAAGTTTATCGCCGTAAGCTCCATTTACAATCTTTTAACTACGTTATTTAATAATAATAATTTTTTCTAAAAATTAATATACGTAACATCGAATCTTATTAAAGTTATACTTATTTCTCGAATAGCTAATTACAATCGTTATATTTATTATTTACTAATTGTATTACATTACAATGTAAAAACTATTTGTTTGCAATTACAACCTTGCAGGACATGGTAAACGATATATCCTCAAAGTTACATGCTATACAATTTTCAGTTTCCGCTAATGACGAAACGTTTTAAATATTTCTTAAAACAGCCACGACTAAATTGAACATTATAAAAGTTACCGATAAAATGATGATTATCGAATCTACATCATTTTACGTTAGTTGTAAATCGAAATAAAACTAAATACGTTTTGCTTACGGTAATCAAGCTCGAAAGTTGTAGTCAAACTTAACGATAAAGTAAATTATGTCGGTATGCGCAGTCTAAATATTTCGCTAGAAAGTTGGGAAAATTGCGCTATCTGTTTTGTTACCTAAGACAATACTTTTCGCATGTTCGCCGGTTATATTTCGCCTTTTGTCAACCTGTTTTGTCATATACGGTATCATCCATCGGTGAGAAGCTGCCGCCTATCCATATTAAACCATTACAGAAACGTTACGAAATGGGTAATGGGAATTTTATAACTGGCGAATATAGATACGTTGAAGGCTCATTTTTGTCCGTCCGATGAAGTACAACTTTTAAATTTCTTTTCTAACACTAGGAAACGTTTTCTAATTGCAATTCCGGGTGTTACATCGAGGACAGCGAATGATGAAAAAGCTAGAGTTCCACCGTTTAGAAAATCTCCTACAAGAATGCAGGCCCGGCTATACGTTGGTGCTGTACTACAAAATTCGATACCGAATGCAGTGAAGATAGATTTAATAAATCACAAGCCACGAACGTATTTATCATTCGAATTCGATTGTTAACAAAAATTTCTAGTTTTTAATAATTATGATTAATTATCTTCATTCGATTCTTATTTTTCTTATTTTTCTTATTTTTTTTTTTTTACTATTGTTACATGGGCATGTACTATACGTGTTTACATGTATGTCCATACTACTATGAGCAGAGGTGCTGATATTAGTATGTAGGTGTGTGCTGTTATGATTTCTTAGGTTGTCCTTATAAAGTTAAGCTAATTTTATCGTGAGATTGAATGTAGAACAGAAGCGTTTATTAAACTTTATTCTTTCTTCGATAAAGATGCGAACTTTTTCATTTAAATTTTTTTTCAATTTTTTTTTTACTATTGTTACATGGGCACACCTGTGTACTATACGTGTTTACGTGTATGCCCATACTACTATGTGTATAGTTGCTTATAAGTGTTAGTGTGTAGGTGTATGCTGTTATGCTTTCTCGGGTTGCCCTAATGAAGTTAGGCTAATTTTATCGTGAGATGAATGTAGAACCCGGTTTTATATATATATATATATATAATGTTATTATTATTGGTAATCGTCATTTTGTTTTCTTTTACATTTAATTATTAATCGCTAGTCGTACAACTTACGCGCATTCATAGATTATACGTTCAATAATGTTAATCATCATCATTTAATCCTCAACTGTTAGGTGTTGGTGGTTAATTGATGCGACTTTTTACCTATACATATTTTATCGTATAGCGTAAGTAGCGTACAAAGCGATTATAATATGGATTGAACACACATACACGCACATACACACACGGGAGAAGTGTCTGTAATCGGTTTATTGTACACAAGTACCCTGTATTATTATTATTACTAGCGTTTAATAGCGTATAAAAATAAACGATTTTGATTATTATTATTAATGCCGAATCGATAACTTTAATTGACGCATTTTAAAACGAAGAAAAGTTAAACGACTAGGGCGATTATTCGGATATAATCGAAAACTAATACGAAATAATCGATGAAGTAAAAATTAGAACGTGAACGATGCAGCGAGGAAGATGTGTAAGAAAATATATATATATATATATATATATATATATCGGATAAATAGTAAAAGATACAAGAGCAATCAATTGTAATACAAATTTATAACGAAAGCTCGAACAAAGAGTATATTATAAAAGGTATATTCACCAATCTACAGATTGAAGACAAGAAACAGATGATGATTACTATGCATAATCATAATAATAATATTACTATTAACGGCGATATTTGCATTCGAGAATAGATTTGAACTAACCCGAGAGAAAATTCATTCGACTGAATAGTTATAGTAGGCGAAGTTACTTAACCAGGTCGGTCGGTCGCCATTTACGAATATCCAATCAGCCCCGTTTTCATTCAAAATGTTTCGCATGAGATGTAGCATATTACGCCAGTAAACATAAATGAATAAAAAGAAAATCATACTAATATATATACGAGTATAGATACGTATTAATACACAAATATATTTTCATGAATCTTTAGGATGTTAATCGACGTGGTTAAACAAAAATGTTGCATTTGTTTTTGAATTTTTTTTTATTTTTATAAAAAGGACCAATAATCGAAATTTATTCGAGAAAATATTTCTAATTTCTTCGTCGTAATTTCAGTAATTTTTGAATTCCTGTTTAATTTCATTAACTCCCAAAATATTTGGATATTTCGTACATGATCGTACTTACATTCGTTTAACGTGCACTAGTCCTTCGTCGAAGTTATTACGTCATACCACACACACACACACACACACATATATATATATATATATATATATATATATACATATACAGTGAAACCCCTCTTAACGGCCACCCGTCTATAACGGACACTTCTCTTAATGCACGTCTTTTTCAGGTCTCGTTAATGAAAGTATGAATAACAATGCATTCTGACCTCCTCTATAACGGACGCGGATGGTAATTTCGATTTCCATAGTTCTTTAATGGGCAAACAAGTGACTTGTTCCTGACTAAAAAAGATCATAATAAATTTGTCAAAACTCAGCAAAATTAATAGTAAGTATGTGTGTATGTATGAACAATGAAGGATTGAAGTCCGACATAAAATTAGCTGTTTCTACATTCACAGTTCATACTTGTACATTGAATTTCTCCTGTGACAATTAGGAACCGTTTTGTGAAGCCTGGTTTTCCAAGGGAATACGCTAGAGGGAAAAGACAATGAATTGACCGCTTCAAAGTTAAGTGAACTCGTGAGACTCCTTCCATACGGTCGGCTTTAACCGATGACTTCAGTCAAATTGATGAAAACTTAAAAACTGAGTGTTTTGAACATTATTCAAGCAGAAAAAAAATCTTCCATAGACAACGACGAACCACATCAAAGTAATGCCTTCATCAAGTTGGGAACTTACTCGGAAGCGCTGCAGGAATTTATTCGACTTCATGAGTTTTATTCATGAAAAGGTGACGAACGAGGATATTCCATGATATGTCAGCTGATCGTAAATCGCGAACTAGAAATGATGAAATCCAAGTTGAAAAAACTAACAAAAGTTACTTCTTCCTAAAAAAAAAATAAATAATGAAATAGGTTTCCTACATGCATATGTATATAAATACGTAAACACATATTGTGTATATTATGATTTATTTTTAGCGGATTTTCAAGTAAAATATTTCTTATAAATATTATTTATACCTTCATTATATACCAACTTACAGCCATAACTGTATGTACCGCGAATGTTTTTAAAACACATTTCTAGACCCCTGTATAACGGACATTTCTTTTGGTCCTACGGATGTCCCTTTACAAGGTTTTCACTGTGTATATTATATATATAATTTTCAAATAAAAACCGATCGTGTAATGGCGTGAAACGATATTATATATTTTAATGGCATACATAGACCTTTCAAATCGAAAAAAGATTATTTTTTTTTATTTGAGAGCTCTATTCCACCGTGGCATTCACACACATACACATATATGTGTGTATATATATATATATATATATATATATATATATATATATATATAATATTGATGTATTGGAGAGTAGTGATTTTTATTTATAAATTAACAGAACAAAATAATGACTTTACAGTCGAAAAGCTTCGTGTTTAATTAATAAAAAAATTTCTTAGTGATTAACTTCGTTTTTATTTTGTTTTGTTATATATATATATATATATATATATATATATATATATAATTTTCTAATAAGGACGGGTCGTGTTGATATATTTTTGGGTGGTCCCCAATTCGTGAAAATACGATGGGGTCAGTTTATTTATAAATGTGGTGCAGGTAAATTAAAAATAATGAACTGAACAGAGTCCATCCGTCTGGTTCACTCTGGCCAGCCCATTTTAAAGTTAAATATTATTATATATAATTTATATTATTACGATCAATGTAGGTGAATTTAACGGTGTGTTATTTCAGATGTTATAAAATTATTGAATGTATCTTTATTTACTAATTCGGCGCCTCTGATGTCTGTAAATTCAGCGCGGCTGTGGTTGCATCCTGTCAGGATATGCTTTACGCTATAAGTTGTATTGCATATTATCCATCTGTTCGCGTGCTAATACTTATATAAGTGTAATCTTTTAATATGTCCGTTGATGATACATTAAAATAATTCGGCCTGAATACAACGTTGTTTAATCGGCTATCTATAGTCGGGAAAAAATTGTTAGGCTAAACCATTCATCCTGTAATGCTCGATATTTTTTGATATAGTAATCATCCAGTACTGTTTTAAACTGTTTAATCGCTAACATTTTTTTTTTTTTAATCGTGTAGATAATACGAATGATGTGTAGCGTTGATAAATTCGTGATTCATATTTATGTTATTCTTTATTAGGAAAATACGTTTCTCTGTTTCATATTTTAGCGGCTAATAATACTAGCAATGACGATGCTTACTATAATATAGCCGACTGTTTTATACGACTTGTTTAACTTGATGGCGATAATACTCTGAAAAATCTTTAATCTCTGTTTTGAAACCATTTAATGTCAACCGTATCGATACTGCCGTAAAATTCGGTATAAAGTACTAGTTGTAATTTATTCTATTATTACCGTTATATAATTTATGAAGTACTCTTATAAATTTGCCGATTTTGGTTGTAATAGTGGTTATAAAATTTTAGGTTATTGTTAATTAATACTTCTAAATATTTAGTTTGCGTATAACAAATCGAATGTATAAATCATAAAATTCTTATTTTGTAATTTTCTATTTAATAACGTATGACTTCGAATCCTCAAGTTGAATGACATTTACTACTCGGCACCTATTTCATTTTCTAATAGGTCCTCACTTTTATCTCCGATTACTATGAATAACGTATATTTCAACATAATTTGCACAAAATAATAAAAACCAAAAAATTTAAAATAAAATTACGTAACGATCACGATGACTCATCGTATAACAGAAGTTAATATAAAGACGCGTAATATAGAAATGAATAATTTATACTTATAACGTAATAACGGTAAAAAATTAATTCTAAAAAAACTGTACAGCTAAAAAGAAAAAGTTATAATAATAATAATAATAATAAAGCAAAAGAATGGCACGCGTTAAGTAAATATAAATGAAATAATAAATCATAAAATGAGTGTCGCATAAACATTACAAATGCTTATTATGTTTATGCCTCTCCTATATGTTTATATTTACTATATATATATAAATTTGAGTTGCTTAGAATCGTAATTACCCATTATAGAAATTAAATGATTATCGTGGACTATCGTAGAACTTACGCGTTAAATACAGCATATGATCTTCAATATAAAGCATGTTTAAGGTAATATGTGTATTCTGCGGTATCTAGAGACATTTAGTACATATTTGAGACACCTGTTTTGTAATAATTGTTAATTTTGCTAAAATTGATATTTGAAACAAAACTCTAAGCTAGACAACAATACGTAATCACGGAACAATAAACGTATGTGAAGTTGTTTAGTCTTCTGTATTCGTTATTGTTTATTCGTTGATTGTATATTTCGGTAATTTTCGAGGTCGAGAAGAAAGCAAGAATTGTTATTCTTAACTCGTTATCTTATCGATTATAGGGAATAGTCGATAAATGTCGCAGTCGTCGGCGGCAGGGGCCATACACTCTCCCCTGCCCCTCAGGTAAACGCCGCGCGTCATAGCGGTACTAACGCCCATAATAATAATAAGAATAGCGGCGGTAATAGTAATAATAGTGTTAACGATAACACTAGCAAATAATAATCTAATCAAATCAAATTTATTTTGTATTCAATACAATACAATTTAATACAATTTCAATTACATTTTCAATTTCAATTACAATAATAATAATAATAATAATAATAATAATAATAATAATAATTGTAACAAAAACCGATTCAGACTTGCATGTGAACACTAAAAAACTGGTTATGCGCATAAATGCGATAAATGATTTAATAAAAATCAAGATTAACATAAATAACACCCAACGTAAACTTAAAATATTAATCTTACTATATACAAAAATTTATGGTAAAAATTTTTAAAATAACAAAACATACTAAAAACAAATGTTCCATAAATCAAATAATAATAAAGTGGTAAATAAATGATTTAACGAAAAGTGAACGTCATGTTATTTCGAACGCTGAAATTTAAAATAAGTAGAGTAAAAATAAAACTCAAACAATCTAAAACTTCAAATAAATAAATTAATTATCAAACAATAACCGCTTAAGATAAACATTTCAACAGACACTTTAGCCGTTATTTAAAACGTAAGAAATCAAAGTTTTACGACGACGGCGTTTATGGTTGATTAAATATCGTTTAGTAGATTCAGATATTAAATTATAAGCCACCGGCCCAGCATAAATTGCTTGTATACGACAATGTGTCTTATTAAAATTCGGCACCGTTGCTTTCTCGGTGCCAGCGGTTCTTGTTTTCCCACTTATTCACCATGAAATAATCCCTATGCTTTATAACAAAGTCCAGAATATGCAGTTGATACAATTGTCGTGCGTTTAGAATTGTTTTGTCGGAATTCTTATTAGTTAAGTAGTTGCAAATGATATTGTGCTGCACCGCCCCAATGAACAATACCGTATGTAAGGACAGGGGTTGAAATAACGCTAAGTAATAGTAATAGTAATAGTAGTAGTAATAATGATAATAGTAATAGTAGTAGTAATAATGATAATAGTAATAGTAGTAGTAATAATGATAATAGTAATAGTAGTAGTAATAATGATAATAGTAATAGTAGTAGTAATAATGATAATAGTAATAATAAAAATAGGAATAATAATAATAATGCTGGTAGTAATAGTCACAATAATAGTGGTAACAACAGAAATAGTAATCAAAGTATTAATAATAACGATACAAATAGTAATAACAATATTGGTGATAGCAGCCGTTCATATGAGTACTGGTGGTAGTAATATTTTTTTTTTTTTTTTTTGGGCACTGCTGAGGAGCAATTACAACCCACTAACGTGTTGATAAATAGTTATTATATATTGATGTTACAATTGGTTAGGAATTTGTAAAGAAGGAGGAAAACACGGGAGTCATTAGAAAAAATTAAGGAAGTGATAGAGAAAGGAGGACGATAACCGGTGGATATTAAGGAATTCAGGAGTGCGAGTTGATCAGGTGTGTGAAAACTGCAATTGAAAAGGATGCGGTTTTCATCGTCGATAATTTGTGAATCGGCTGGATGGGGACAATATGGGGAACTGGAAATCCTAATACGAAACATGTGAGCCGGAAGACGATTGTGTCCAGAACGTAAACGGGTGATGGTTGTAATAAATTTTCGGAAGTTGAGGTGTATGTTGGACAAATTAAAGTACCAGGGAGTAGGTGATGTGGCCAGATAATATCTAGGGATGGAAGAACTAACTAGCCACGATGACCACTCGTAGGATATATCCATGTTGGCAAGAGATATCAGGTCTATGGTGGAACGAAGAAAATGGCTTGCCATGAATTCCGGAATGACCGGGAATCCAGACATATGATATTAAGATGCCGCGGCAGAATAGTAAATAAGTCAATTGTCGCACTGCCAAGGGAAGATAATTGGAATTAGGTTGAAAGGAGGAATGCTTCAATGCGAGGAGAAAACTTAGGGAGTCGGATAAGATTAAATATAGGGAGGAGGAATGGTGAACTAAACCTGATAAGAATTGCAGAGTTTTAAGGATGCTTAGGCCCTCGGCAGTGAAAATTGAAATGAACTGAGGAAAAATGAATGATTGGAGATATTATATTGCGGTATATAGAATGCTCCCGTAACGGACCGACTGGAAAATTTGGATCCATCTGAAAATACATGTATATAATTAGGCCAGTAATTTTGTATGAAAGCATTAAGATCAGGATGGGAAGACATGATAGAGGAGAAGGAGGAGGTGTCAATGGAGATGTTAAAAAGATTGACATGATATGAATTAGTAAAGTAAATTGTGGGACGAGATGGAAGGATAAGATACTTGTACGTCCGGTATTTATAAGCTGCAGTGGAGAGTAGTGGAATACGGGAGCGAGTGAAACGCCATTTTCTGAAAATTTTTAAAAAATTGGAAGTGAAGGAATTAACTTGTTTATTGAGAGATTTCGAGATAAATCGGAAGGCTAAATTTTTACGTCGGAGGGAGAGAGGAACAATATGAGACTCGGAGGAAAGAAAGGAAATAGGAGTAGAACAAAGAGAGCCTAAAATTAAGCGCATACAGAGGTTTTGTATTTTATCCAATTTGGTTAAGAGGTGTCGGGAGGCATTACCATACAGGAAGGAGCAGTAGTCAATTTTGGAACGAATTAAGGAAATATATAGAATGCGGAGAGAAACGGGATCTCCACCCCAGACAGTTAAGGAGAGGGATCTTAGGACACTAGAGGATTGTAGGGTGACCGAAATAAGGAAGTCTATATGCGGTTTCCAAGTAAGTTTTTGATCTAAAGTCAGTCCTAAGTAGGTGAATTGGGTTACTATGGCGATGCGGTCATTATAAAACGGAATATATTGAGGAGGATGAGTAGGCTGATTGAGGGAAAACACGATAGCTGCAGATTTGCTGGGATTAATGGAAAGATCGGAAAATTGGAAACGGTTACTTAAAGTTATGATATCATGTGTTAAATATTGCGTAATAAGGTCAAAATTATTGCTATGTTGAAAGAGGACCAGATCGTCCGCATAGGAGATGAGATGGGAGGAATCGGGAAGTGGAGGTTTTAAATCGTGCATAATATAGATATTAAATAAAATGGGACTAAGAACAGAACCTTGTGCGAGACCGGTGTAAGTAGTGCGGTGCAGCGGATGTTGGAGTGTAGGGTGCCGGAAGTGTAAATGTTTGATTTTAAATAGATTACAAATATAAGCTGCGAGATTATGTGGAATACTAAGTGATAAGAGGCGTTGGTGCAATAAGCTGATGTTGAGGTTATCGAAAGCTGCGGTGAGATCCAGAAATGTGGCTAACAAGAAACTTTTATCTATATACGTTTTGTATATGTTAGATGTCAGAAAGGAGAGACAATCAGCAGTTGAATATTGGGGGCGGAAGCCATAAATAAAATTAGGGAGAAGTAATATTAATAACGTTAGTGAACGAAATAATTTCGTGAAATTTAGCGATTCTTCCGATATCGTTATGGATGAAATTACAACAGCCCGTAATAATAGTCGAGTAGAACCAAAATTACAAATTATTTCAGACGTTTTGTGCGATACACGTAATTCTTCAGTAGAAATTTCAATGTCTTCCCCGTCTGTACATGTTTTCCCGAGTGATTTTCAAGGCTTTGCTGTAGTCCTGATAGAGGGAAACATTAACAACAAAGGAAACCTACACCCTATGTTTTTAGCCAAATTATTACATAATAAAGTAAAGGGCTTGAAATCAATGACTAGGAGTGGCAAAAATCAAGTTAGATTAGTCTTTAACACGATTATCGAGGCGAATATGTTTTTACTATCAGAGAATATTCATAAGGAGCTCAATGTTCGGTGTTTTATTCCGAAAATGTTTCTTTTCCGTTTTGGCATTGTGAGAGACGTCCCGACCAATCTTTCAATCGAGGAACTTACTGCTTCTTGCACTGCAAGCTTTAAAATTGAAGATATTCTTAGACCAAATAAAAGAGACCATGATGGTTCTTTCTCTCCGATCCCATTAATTGAAATCAAATTCCGTGGAAATATACTGCCTGAGTCTCTTTGATTACTATTCTTGCAGAATCGAGCCTAGTATCAGGAGACCTAAAATGTGCAACAATTGTCTCAGATTTGGACATATCAGTAAGCTCTGCCGTAGTAAACCTAATTGCGCCGTTTGTCCCTCAAACCACACGTCTTCAGAGTGCCAAACAAGTCGTGAAAACCCTCCCTCTCCCTTATTCTGCACTAGGTGTAAGGGTAATCATTCAGCCTTTGATCGTATCTGCCCATTTTATCAAGAACAGATTAAAATTCAAAAAATTATGGCAATAGAAAATGTATCATTTTCGGAGGCAAAATTACTTAATAAAGGGGCGATGGTCACCCCTGCTTTTTCCTTTGCCGAAATTGCGAATAATCAAAATTTCCCTGAATTACGATCCAGATCTAGTTTAATGACTCAGGTCCTTCCGGTCGCCACTACAGTAATGGTAATTATAACCGAAATAATAGTAATAATGGTAATAGTACTAGAAGCGGTAATAAAAATACAAGTAATAAATCCAATGTGTGGGGCAATAAGTATTTTTCAAACCTAGCTCTTAATGTAAGACCAAGAGACCAGTGTACTCACAGGAGGGGAAAATTACTGTTAATTCCTCACCCGCCTTAATTAATTCCAATAATGACAAACTCATATCTTCAAATCCTATGGGGCAACAACTCATTGAAAATCAAAATAGTCCTCATCCTTCTGTGGAAACGCTTCCTTCCATTACATCTTTTCCTCTTCCTTCCGATTCACTTGTTCCCGCACTATTATCTACGCTCCAACAGTTCCAAATTCCGCATTTAGAGCATAAGCTCGAAGCCATTATTCAGCTGTTTTCTTTTTTTTCCTTTCGTGTGTGTGTGTGTGTGCAGATGCGTATATGTATATGTTTGTATATAATAATAACAATTACATCAATGCCATCTGCAAGCAAGCAGCCTTCTTCACGTTTCACATGTGAAAAGACATCACCTCTTAAGGAGGGATTGTCGAGGATGCAATGCGAAAAGAGTTTACCTCTAATAAAGAGGAATGGTCGAGCATACGAAGAACATAATCATGAAACGTTTTAATATTTTGCAATGGAACTGCCACAGCCTGAAATATAACTGTGGCAGTCTTGAAAAATTAATTGATGATTATGAAGCTGATATAGTGCTGCTCTCAGGGACATGGCTTGATCCCAACGAACAATATTCTTATAATCATTTTACTATTTATCGAGACGACAGGGCAGATGGATATGGCGGAGCTGCAATTTTAGTGCGTGGTAACATCCCTTCTGTTCTTGTTGCCTGTAACTTACCGGAAGATATCTCTAACGTCATACAGTTGGTAGGCGTTAAGATTTCCATAAGTTTGTCATTTTCTACATTCGTTTATAGCATATATGTTAAACCTTCATGTTTACTTCACTAGGATACCCTTATATCATTGGTGGCGACTGGAATGCGTACAATGTTGCTTGGGGTGGTCACCCAAATAATTACTTAGGGCAAATAGTGTATGATACTTTCCTAGAAGCAGACTGTTGTATATTAAATGACGGCAGCCCTACTCATTTTGGCAGGCCTGGAACTGCCGCTAATCCAATAGATTTAACGTTTTGCTCACCTTCATTAGGTTTCCTAGCTTATTGGAAGATCATAACAGACAATGCAGGAGGTGACCATTGCCCCATACTCACTCAAATAAATATAAATGGCGCGTACGTTGATAAGGTTCTAAGACCGTCCTCAACACCTAAGTGGAATTATAAACGTACCAACTGGCATCAGTTCTCAGATCATCTTCAGATGACTTATTTCACCATATGCAGTGAAACTGACCTCAGAATCGAGCTTGAAATATTCTATAAAACTATCAGTAATGCTCTCTCTAGCTCAACATCACCACTACATCATAATATATCTAATAAGAAATATAAATGCAACTCAAACCTTTGGTGGTTGGATTCCTGTCAACGTGTAGCATGGGATAGAAGAAAAGCCTCTTTACAATATAGAAGTAATAACACTACGGAAAATTACCTTCATTGGAGGAAAGCTAACGCGTTAGCCAAGCGTGAATTTAAACTAGCAAAAAGGAAAGCATGGCAACTGTTTTGTACACAGTTTAATCGGCAAACCCCAATTTCAAAGGTGTGGGGTTATCAAAAGCCTTCAGATGTTCCACCTATAGCCGGGCTAAACAATTAAGTGATGATAATATATATTCCTTCATCGAAACAATGGCCCCTTCATGTACCTGAACTGGAAGAGGTCATGCAACCTTTCGGTTCCTTCTAACCACTTTTTAGATTCTCCATTTACTAAGAATGAAGTTGCTTATGTGTTAGGAAAAAAAAATCGACTGCACCTGGTCATGATGGCGTGTCTTTTGATGTACTACAGAAACTACCGGATAACTTTTTCACGATCTTTGTGGACATTATTAATAAAGTTTGGCAGTCCAAATTGTTCCCCAATTCTTGGATGGTATTTGTTGTTGTTCCCATCCCTAAGAAAAATGGAAAATTTCGACCTATTTCTTTGGTCTCTTGTTTCAGTTAGATATTTGAAACAATTTTAACGTTACGTCTTAATTGGTGGTTAGAACACAATCAAATCCTTCCTTCTAATATGTACGGCTTCCGCAGTAATACGAGCACTTTGGACTGTGTGGATGACCTGCTAGGCAATATATACAATAGTCTTATTGAAAAACATTTTAACATTACTGTTTTTCTGGATATAATGGATGCTTATGGTAGTGTCCATTTGCCTATCTTACAGTGTAAGTTATTATCCATAGATGTTCCTGACCACTGTTGCCACTTTATTTGTAGATTATTTCTACAGCGTTGTATATCATTAAGTACAAGGTTAGTTAATTGTCAACGCACAGTATACAAAGGTTTACCTCAGGGGTCTTCTCTAAGCCCGATCCTTTTTAATCTATATATTTTGAATTCGTCGCAGCTCCACATGCGCTTTAGGATTTTACTCTATGCAGATGATATCGCTGTGTTTACATCAAATTCGAGTTTTTCTGTTGCCATGTCCAATATTAAGTCTGATGTTGCTACAATAGAACATTTCTGACTTGAAATTAAACCTTAGTGTTGAAAAGTGTGCAGCAGTAGTTTTTTCATATCGTCGATATGACACAAATGACCTTTTCATTACAACTGAAAGGGGCCTTATTCCTTTCTGATCATCATTTCGCTATTTAGGAATTATTCTGGATTCTCGGTTAACATGGCGCCCACATATTGATAAACTATTAACAACTATCAATCGCGCTATTAACATTTTACGTATTTTGCATAATACACGATGGAGTGGTGACAGTTTTATTCTATTACTACTCTTCAAATCACTAATCCGATCTAAACTAGAATATGGTTCCATGTTTTATGGAACCGCGTCAACAGTACTGTTAGGCAAGTTGGATCGTGTGCAAAATGAATGCATTAGGCTGTGTATTGGTGGTGTTAAAAGAACTCCGGTATCAACACTAATGGCAGAGTGCAAAGTTCCACCCTTACAACTCACACGGAATTATTTGGCCCTGAAACTGTTGATACGTAGGATGAATCGCTTCCCTTTCTTTAAAACCCTATTCAGTCATATTCGTTCTAACTGGCGTTTTTCAAATAGAAAAATGCCCCTGCTCTGTTTCGTTATAACAAGGTTGGAGGAGTTTCATGCACGTCTCACGTGCATGCATGCTCCTTTTCAATTTATGGTACCATATTTTTACTTCTTCAACAAACAAAATTCATCCTTTTTCCTTGAAAACTGTAGTCTGTATCCTTCTACACTAATCCGTGCCACTTTCAATAGTATTATCTCAGAAATGTTTCCACTACACACCCTTATTTACACGGATGGATCAAAGTCAACTCGAGGAACAGGAGCAGCAGTGTTTGCTCTCAATATTAGTAACATGTACAAATTATGCAAAGAATGTTCAGTATTTACTGCAGAATATATAGCAGTACTATAAACTATGTCAATTCTACTGGACTTAAATGTTCGCGGAAATTACCTTATTATTACCGGATTCGAAAAGCGTGGCGACGGCTATAGACAATAAGCGTAGCGGTTTAGTTTTGTTAAAGCTTAATAATTTGGAACGTGTGGGAATATCTGTGTCCCTCTTGTGGGTGCCGGGTCATAGAGGTATTCCAGACAACGAATTTGTTGACTCATTGGCTAAAGACGCGTCGTCTAGTAGTGTAGAGCTCTTCTTAATAACTCACAAAGATATCATTCACTTTATTCAGCTAGAGCATAGGGGTCAATGGGAGCTAATGTAAACTGAGAGCATTAATCAATCACCTCTCACTTATTACTATCAGCTCCAGCCGTCTCTCCCCAAAACTCCCGTGGTTCTATCTCTTTAAGCGTAAGGAAATTGTACTCATCAGCAGATTGCGATTTGGACATCATTTGTTGTATGCAGCTTAGAGAAAGTCCTTTTTCTGTCCCCTCCATTCTGAACAGGCAGTCTGCAACCCCGATCATGTCTTTTTTGAATGCTCTGCTGTAGCGCCGTTGCGTTCGGAGCTTTTCCATTATTTTGCTATGTTCTTCGAGTATTACACCTCCGTATAATGTATCGTCCCTTCTACATCTGGATAATCTACAATTATTCCCCCATATAGCGATGTTTTTAGAGAAGTCAGCATGCTTAATTAAGATGTCACCACAGCATCACGTTGGGTAAGCTGTAAAGGCACCCCAATTTATAAAAAACAAATAAAAAAAAATACGGGACGAATAATACAGAATTAATTTATTATTAATATTAATAAATTATTTTCCGTTTGTTAATGGATAAATGGCAGATATGCTTTTGTCAAATTATGATGATTGACATGTTCAGAAAAATTCCGTCTATTATCCCAGATAACCCCAACGTAAAGAACATGTTTTGACCAGCTCACTACGATGGAATTAACTCTAATTTCAGTGAGTAATGTGTGGGACACCTGCGGGTGAAAAATATAACCTCAGTTTCATCGCGGTTTAAATCACTTTGGCCATTTTTCTATAATAACGTAAAATTCGATTTATTCCTGTCTGTAACTTATTAGTAATTGCTTTTAAGAAGTACAGAGAACAACTGCGTCGTCCACGTAAAGAATTAACATTGTATCATTTTTGTAAATAATACCTTAATGCCAAGTTTTATCGAAAGCCATTCGCTACATCCAACAGAACCGTACCGGTATGTTTATGACGGTTAAAGTTATACGTGATAAACTCTGTAATTCGTGCTACTTGTTGGGTGGTGGAATATCCCGGACGAAAACCGAACTATGTGTTAGGAATGATTTTTTTGGTTATCTGCGTGAAGTCTTAAACGGGATAGCATAATTTTTTCTGATATTTTACCGAGATTGCTAAATAAACTAATCGGACGTGTATGTTAATTACCCTTTCCTGGTTTGGGAAGAGCAATAATTTTGGCTATCTCTTCAAACTGTTTAGATAATACTCGAATCTGAAAATGACATTAATTAAATTTGTAAGTTTAACTACAGCTTTTAGTGGCAATTTCTTAATAATAATAGTAGAAATATCGTCATCTCCTAACAGCTTTAATGCTATTAAAAACTTCACTAGGAGTAACAAGAGGGAAATTAATGGTTAGTTAACTAGCTTTCAGGTAATTTTTAACGGTAGAGTGAATTCTGTTCAATTGATAGCAAGAAGTAAAATTAGAATTTCGATCGTGAACTTTGAAATATTCTGACGCTAATAACTCACATCTTCATTTTTGTAAACATTGTTATTTAAGTGTGAATCGTAGAATGTTGTCTCCTGTATTGTCGGCAAACTTTCCATAAACGACTATCCATTGGGCTTAAGTTTTAAGAATGTTTAATTAAAGTTGTAATTTTTAAATTCGCGCACTAGAAAACTAACAAGTCTGTTAAGAATATTTAACACATATTTTTCAAATTTTGAGAACGATTAGTAAAACGACGTTACACGATCTCATAATATAATTTTTAAATTTGATGAATACCACGATACATGTTGGTAATGTTGTGTTTAGACAGTTTTTAAGTGTGGTTTATTCGGAATAAAAAATTCGAAAGAAGAAGTAATTAACTTCATAAGAGTTGATGAGCGATGATCAATATCAGCTAAACTATGTATCTGTAATATTATCGATAATAATGCTCTCTAAATTCTGCTCAATAAGCATTTTGGAAATCGGGTAAAAATTTATCGGCTATATTTATCTCATGCGATAGTGATGAAAATTAGGTGGTGGTTGGAGCAAAAGCAGCTAATTAAAAACAGGAATTGTAATCGTAACATTTTTAACCAAAGCAAAATCTCAGACGGATATTGTTCAGCATCGAGAAAGTAAGTAGGTTCTTTAGGAGCACAGATACAAAAATTTTACTATAATCGCAGTGGCAGTATCGTAACATATGAAGTTCATCCGATTACTATGGCGATATTATTAACGAAGGTAAACACATCTTTACGTTATTAGGTGAAGATATATTGTAAATTTCGGAGAACACTACGTTCCGTAAAATACACAGACCGTTGCGGTACTCCTATTACAACTTTTTTTTGTTTTTGTTTTTGTTTAGAGTACATACCTAATTCTGGTAATGATCTATTATCAAAGTATTGGTTTATAATATTGAGCATGCTGTAATCTAATGTTAAATTTCGTAAAAACGAAATTAGCTTATTAACATGTAGACTATTATCAAATGCCATTTTTGTGTCTAGATTAGATATATGTTTCTTAAAAGTTTTACAATATATTACGTATGGCTATTTTAATATGTCGATGTTGAAATCGCATTAAACTGTGTTAAAGAAAACCGGTTTTTATTTAAAAGATCTTTGGGTAAGCTGTAAAGGCACCAGTGGCGGCTCGTGGGTTTTCGAAGCGGAGGGCTAAAAGTTTTACCTAGTTGAAATTTTTTTTTAATAAAAAAACATACAGCTAGGCTACCATTTCATAAAAACTTAAAATTCTAAATTTTCTAAACAAAAATAAAATTTAGAATCGGCCATTCTAAGAAAATTTTTAAAAATGTGTAATTTCAAAGCACTTACTTCAAAATTTATTTGTATATGAAGTCCATACAATGGTTTTTCATTTTCGCGAACCGGTCAGTTACCTTGCTGTGGAAGTTAGGAATTGTATCGATAAGAGTTTTCTTAATACTTATCATGGCAAGCGCAGAAAGTCCGTCTTCCAGCATTGTACTCCGTAAATATGTTTTAATTCTTTTCAAGGAAGAAAACACCTTCCCACTTCAGCAGTTGTCATAGGAGACGTTAACAAAATGTTCATCAAACATATACTTTGCCAAGTGTTTTGTAAATACCAGTGTTTCGAAACAATTGGTGGAGTTGCGCAACTCCCGATGCAAGGGAAAATTCTGAATTTCTTTCGTATAGAACAGAAAGTTCAGTTTGCAAACGATTTTTATTTAGCATAGGATATGCCTGGTAAGTTTTGTTAAATTCTTGAGAAGGAAATTGCCTGCAGTACGTTTCAAATTTCTCTTATAACAGCAACTTTCCTGCATATAGATGACCAGTAAATTCGAATCTAACCCTAGCTTGCATACATATTGTGTCACAAACTTCTTTGACAGCGGCGTTTCGATTTTCATCACATTTCCTCTTACGAGATACGGGCATAGAATCAGTATTTGTGGACACCAAGTTTTCGAAATTCGTTTATCTGATTAAAGAAATTGCGCGATAAAAATTTTCCAGTGATGAAAAAGCGCTCGAAGAATTAATATTGCGATTTTGAAATGCATCGTATAGTAAATCAACGTGTGGCATAATAGGATGGAAGACGCCAATCCAAAATATAAAGTTGTTGTCATTGAGAAGACGAAGAAGACCGGATGCTTCATTAACTGTTGGGTATTATTTGAATTCTGTAATTTTTCGAAACATTCTTTCAGCTGTTCAATGTTTTCAAAAACTGTATTTACGACTCTTGAATTGAAATTCCATCTTGTATCGGAACCACGTGGAATTCTTCTTGACATACAATTTTCAAGCTCAGCTAATCTCTGAGAAGAACGCGAAACAAATGCTGGAATTCCTGACAAGCTACTAAAAAAGATGCGTACTTCTCTATTAGTTGAAACTGATTTACTCATTACTCAATTTAATTGATGAGCATAGCAATGAATGAAATGGGCATTTGCGTAAGTTTCTTTTACTATTTTTTGAACATCGCCACGCGCTCCACTCATAACTGCGGCGCCATCATAAGTTTGAGCAATTAGTTTTCCAGTATTATCTTTTAAAACAATTTTCAACTGCTCTAAAATCTGTTTCGATAATCCTGCATCTCGTGACTCAGGGTTATAAAATCCCCAGAATCTTTCGTATGTGGTTCCATTGAATTCGTAACGAAAAACAATTACCTCCTGTGTTTTCTCAGAGATATCAGTCGTATCATCGGACATAACAACCAAAAATTGAGCTTGTTCAATTTCATTAGAAATTTCAGTTCGACAAATGTCTAACATACAATCCAACAATTCATTTTGAATTGTTTTTGAGTTAGCTTTAAACACTGTAGAATTTTCAAGATGCACTTTCAAATTTTCATTCAATATCCCTGCGAAATTTAACAATCCTCAGGATTATCGGAATCCGCTTTTTCATTATATCCTCGTAGCAGAAGTTCAAATTTACCGCAAAATATCAGGCAGTCGATGAATTTTGATAAAATATCCCTATTCTTTTTGACGTTTTCATTGAACTTTCTGATATTTAATTTATACGCTTCGCTTACCTGTGTCGTTATATTAATTTTTCCCAGCATACTAAAATCTATCGAATTTTTTATGTGTTGTGCTGAATTTTCGTGTTTCTTGATTTTTTCATTCAAATGTTTCAAGTCTACCACACCAGTTTGAGTCCAAGAAATTTCACCGCCAAAAAGTAGACAAGGAAAACAAAAGAAAGCGTTTTTAATTTCACAACCGCAAAGCTAGTCACATTTTGAATAAATATCCGCTTTAAATTTTCTTTCAAAAGTATTGTTTCGGCTAGATGACGTTTGTATAATATTGAGCCTTAACGTTACACTTTTCTGCAAACGATAACCGCGAAAATTTGTTATTAAGCAAACATGAAACCGAATTCAATTCACTTTCACGAAAATCGCTATTTCCAGCCATAATTAAAGTTAGCCTTTCTACCAAAACAATCGAAGTAATAAAATCCTTATAAATAAATATATTTATTCAATCAATAAAACATAAGTAAATGAGCAACAATAATAGAAGAACGCGCGCGTCAACATTTCATTCTGCAGTTTTAATATTAATCTTGAAATACAAGTCTACCTGGCTGGTCTGGTTCTCGTGCAGCCCGAACGCGGGCAAAAAGTAACTATTGCGCATGCGCCTTTACCATCGTTCGGTTCCGTTTCCACGCACTTTATGTTTTCTAAACACGTGAACGAGAGCTGCATTGAGCTGGTTTTTGTGCAGCTCGAACGCGGTTAAAAAGAAACCACTGCGCATGCGCCTTTAACATCGTTTTCTCGCGAAACTACGCTTTTTATGTTTCCTAAATGTGCCAACAAGAGCTGCATCATACGTAGCCCTCACCAACGTTCTAGAATGAGCATCCAAAGAGAAAAAATTTATTTTTTAAACGAAATTTCAAAATTTTGGAAAATTTTAATTGATTTTTGAATATGAAAAAAAAATTATACTGGTAATTTTGTAGGTGGGGCTGCAGCCCTGCAGCCCTTATGCACGAGCCGCCACTGAAAGGCACCCTCATATAAACAAAAAAAAAATTAAAAGATCTATGTATGCCATTATATAATACCGTTCGAACGTCAATCTTACGCATTCAATTGGCAAATTATATATAACTCTTAGATCAGGCTGGATTTAAACGATAGTTTCGGTAATTATGATTTTTTTTTTTTTAAAGTATCGGTCGATTATGAGCATAGACGTGCGACTTCGGGAAAACTTCGTAACAGAAGAAAATTCTGCGAGAGATAATAAATCGTTCGTGCAGAATATAATGCATCGTGTTGTCCGCGCTGTATGGCACGTACAACTGGACAGGATGATTCGGTGTAAATATCATAGAAAAATAAACAACGGATTAGTAGACGTTAGCCGTTGAAACAACATGCCTGCCAACATCGATAACACATCATCCCTATTGCAAAACCATATATATATATATATATAATTCTAGCGTTTAATTTTCCCCAATAATCCTTTTATCGTCGTTTTGATTACTTGACGTCTATCCGATGTGTGTATATGTTGTTTTTGTCAATAATATCGCGATTTATTACGAAAAACCGATTTAGGTAATTTTTTTCAACTACGTTACCGGTATTACTTCCGCATCTAGTTTTGCTGCAAACCACCTAAAACGACCGTACTTTATTCGTCATACTGACATATAATCTTAGTTTTCATCTGCGTTCATACTGAAATCTAGTACTTCGTATACGGAATTAAAATAGAGAGAAGAATATCAGGAGAGTCACTTAAATTACGTCGCGAACGAAAGAAAAATATACTGAAAACTTGTCTAAATTCTGTGTAATATAATGCGGAGATTAGATCGTGTTAAACCGACTGACTTCTTAACCGTTTAGAGGAAAATGAAACTGTGTTCCTTTCCATCACACATGATCTATCAAATATTAACTACTGCTTGATGGCCTTCAGGTTGACTAGTTGTAGTGTAAAATGCAATATATATATATATATATATATATATATATATATATATATATATATATATATATATATATAGGTACATACCAGCGTCGCCCGATCGCTTCGATCGCGAACTGCAAGTCAATTTCTTTGGAATGTGAACCCAGTCGTCACTGTCGGCTCAGCAATTTTTCGCCAGTCTTCCGGAGTTTTCTTCACACCTGAGCAGCGGACGGGTCGCGTCGCCCGATCGCTACATTTATCATTTTTATAAAATAATTAGAAATTCCGATAATATAATTAATTTATTCAAATTATCATTCAATTCGTTCAGTTTTAGATTAATGAAGTATTTCTGAACTTTTTCCATGAATCTACAGCTACAACGGATTTGCAAAACTGTACATCTAAATGAAATCGTCCAATTAGATTAGGCGACTTTACTATCTATTCGGGCTGATGCGTGTATAATTTACATATTAACATAACCTAATACACACAATTGTAGCGGATAAACATAAAAATGTCATTATTCATCTGATTATATTTATTCGAGTACATTTTATTAAGTGCGCTACAGAGTTCAATTTTAATAGAAAACGGAAACGCTAGAAAATTTGGTAACGTTAAAGTTATCTGCAAATTTAACAAAATAACAAACACATATTTGCCAAACATGATTTTATTGAAAATATCGAATCAATTGAGATTAATAATAAATAAACCGACGATGTTTTAACTATTTCAGTCGCACGTTGTTATTTTTTTACAGAAAATTATCATTTTTTTTTATAACACAAAATTTAAAGTAATATTTTATGTGTAATATTGATTTTTTAGGTTACACAATTTTTAATGTATCGTATAAATATTTTTAGAATCCAGTGGTTCTGTATCAAATAAATGAACCCTAATAATGAAAATGAATATTCTTTTACTTATAAAAATGTCATGATGCATGATGAAGATAATACAGACGAAGAAGAACAACATGCTTACAGTCAACGTGTATCCGTATAATAAATACATAGCGGGAACAATAAGGTGGGTGTATCGACTTAAGGAACCTGCTCATAACGTATATGATAATCGCTGAGCAATTTTCTTTAGTCCATGCAACCTCTTTATAGACAGCACATATTTATATAGTAAATATGTAGCAAGATTAGATTATAAAGAAGATCGAATCATAAGACTGGTGTGTCGACTTGAGAATCTTACTCATAGCGTATATGATTATTGCTGAGCAATTTTTTCAAGTTTACGCAACATGCTTACAATCAACGTGTATCCCGTATAAGAAATACATAGCGGAAACAATAAGGCCGGTGTATCAACTTAAGGAATTTGCTCTTTTCATGAATATTTATCGCTGAGCAATTTTTCTTTAGTTTATAAAATTTGCTTAAAAATTCAACAAATATACAAAATTAAGTATGTTATATATTAATTGTATAATAGAAGTAAACGATTCCTAATGGTAATTATTCGCATTAAAAATACTTCATTTTAGTTCTTACTTGTGACATTTAGATTCATATGTATAGATTGTGTACTATTTTCGTTGTTTTAATTCGGTTTATTTCTTTAATAATTTTTACGTTTCACATGCCCTTCAGACACATTACTAAAATAATAATTTTAACGTAACTGACAACACTATACACACAAATATGTGCGCATCATAATCATTGTGTTGTTTCTTCTGTTGTAGTCGAGTTGTCTATTTAGCAAAACAAAATAAAATCGAAGTTAATCACTATAAAATTTATTACATAAACACGAAGCTTTTCGACTATGAAGTCATTTTCAAGCTATTCCCCATCTTTATATTTGCATGTTGAATTCCGATTGTCTTTATCATGTGCAGATCCTTTTCATCAATATTGTATTCTCGATATCTCTATTAATTCCCTGTGATTTAGACAAAAAACTTTTCATAGTCAATGATGCACACGATATCTCTCTTTGCATTTAGGCATATCTGTATTATGGTTTTCAACAGTGCTACCGCGTCACTTGTTACCTTGTTTGCCTCAGAGCCATTTTTTTTTCTTATTTTTCATCGATTTTACTTTCTATTCGGGCTGATGCGTGCATAATTAACATATTAACATAACCTAATACACACAATTGTAGCAGATAAATATAAAAATGTCATTATTCATCTGATTATATTTATTCGAGTACATTTTACTAAGTGCGCTACAAAGTTCAATTTTAATAGAAAATGGAAACGCTAGCAAATTTGGTAACGTTAATGTTATCTGCAAATTAAAAAAAAAAACAAACACATATTTTTCCAAACGTGATTTTATTGAAAATAACGAATCATTCGTGATTAATAATAAATAAATCGACGAAGTTTTAACTATTTCAGCCACACATTGTTATTTTTATACAGAAAATTAATTTTTTTTTTTATAACACAAAATTTAAGGTAATATTTTATGTGTAATATTGTTTTTTAATGTATCGTAAAAATATTTTTAGAATCCAGTGGTTCTGTATCAAATAAATGAGCCCTAATAATGAAAATAAATATTCTTTTACTTATAAAAATGTCATGATGCATGATGAAGATATTACAGACGTAGAAGAACAACATGCTTACAGTCAACGAGTATCCGTATAATAAATACCTTGGCGGGAACAATAAGGTAGGTTTATAGACTTAAGGAACCTGCTCATAATGTATATGATAATCGCTGAGCAATTTTCTTTAGTCCATGCAACCTCTTTATAGACAGCACATATTTATATAGTAAATATGTAGCAAGATTAGATTATAAAGAAGATTGAATCATAAGACTGGTGTGTCGACTTGAGAATCTTACTCCTAGCATATATGATTATTGCTGAGCAATTTTTTCAAGTTTACGCAACATGCTTACAATCAACATGTATCCCGCATAAGAAATACATAGCCAAAACAATAAGACTGGTGTATCAACTTAAGGAACTTGCTCCTTTCGTGTATATTTATCGCTGAGCAGTTTTCTTTAGTTTATAAGATATGCTTAAAAATTCAACTAATATACAAAATTAAGTATGTTATACATTAATTGTATAATAGAAGTAAACAATTCCTAATGGTAATTTTTCGCATTAAAAATACTTCATTTTAGTTCTTACTTGCGACATGTAGAATCGTATGTATAGATTGTGTACTATTTTTGTCGTTTTAATTCGGTTTATTTCTTTAATAATTTTTACGTTTCACATGCCCTTCAGATACATTACTAAAATAATAATTTTAACGTAACTGACAACACTATACACACAAATATGTGCGCATCATAATCATTGTGTTGTTTCTTCTGTTGTAGTCGAGTTACCTATTTAGCAAAACAAAATAAAATCGAAGTTAATCAATATAAAATTTATTGCATAAACACGAAGCTTTTCGACTATGAAGTCGTTTTGAAGCTATTATCCATCTTTACATTTGCATGTTGAATTCCGATTGTTTTTATCATGTGCAGATCCTTTTCGTCAATATTGTTTTCTCGATATCTCTATTAATTCCCCTGTGATTTAGACAAAAAACTTTTCATAGTCAATGACGCACACGATATCTCTCTTTGCATTTAGGCATATCTGTATTATGGTTTTCAGCAGTGCTACCGTGTCACTTGTTCCCTTGTTTGCCACAGAGCCATTTTTTTTTCTTATTTTTCATCGATTTTACTTTCTATTCGGGCTGATGCGTGCATAATTAACATATTAACATAACCTAATGCGCACAATTGTAGCAGATAAACATAAAAATGTCATTATTCATCTGATTATATTTATTCGAGTACATATTACTAAGTGCGCTACAAAGTTCAATTTTAATTGAAAATGGAAACGCTAGAAAATTTGGTAATGTTAAAGTTATCTGCAAATAAAAAAACAACAAACACACATTTTGCCAAACGTGATTTTATTGAAAATATCGAATCAATTGAGATTAATAATAAATAAACCGACGATGTTTTAACTATTGCAGCCGCACATTGTTATTTTTATACAGAAAATTATCAATTTTTTTTATAACACAAAATTTAAAGTAATATTTTATGTGTAATATTGATTTTTAAGGTATACACAATTTTTAATGTATCGTATAAATATTTTTAGAATCCGGTGGTTCTGTATCAAATAAATGAACCCTAATAATGAAAATGAATATTCTTTTACTTATAAAAATGTCATGATGACGCCGCATGATGAAGATATTACAGACGAAGAAGAACAACATGCTTACAGTCAACGTGTATCCGTATAATAAATACATAGCGGGAACAATAAGGTGGGTGTATCGACTTAAGGAACCTGCTCATAATGTATATGATAATCGCTGAGCAATTTTCTTTAGTCCATGCAACCTCTTTATAGACAGCACATATTTATATAGTAAATATGTAGCAAGATTAGATTATAAAGAAGATCGAATCATAAGACTGGTGTGTCGACTTGAGAATCTTACTCATAGCGTATATGATTATTGCTGAGCAATTTTTTCAAGTTTACGCAACATGCTTACAATCAACGTGTATCCCGTATAAGAAATACATAGCGGAAACAATAAGGCCGGTGTATCAACTTAAGGAATTTGCTCTTTTCATGAATATTTATCGCTGAGCAATTTTTCTTTAGTTTATAAAATTTGCTTAAAAATTCAACAAATATACAAAATTAAGTATGTTATATATTAATTGTATAATAGAAGTAAACGATTCCTAATGGTAATTATTCGCATTAAAAATACTTCATTTTAGTTCTTACTTGTGACATTTAGATTCATATGTATAGATTGTGTACTATTTTCGTTGTTTTAATTCGGTTTATTTCTTTAATAATTTTTACGTTTCACATGCCCTTCAGACACATTACTAAAATAATAATTTTAACGTAACTGACAACACTATACACACAAATATGTGCGCATCATAATCATTGTGTTGTTTCTTCTGTTGTAGTCGAGTTGTCTATTTAGCAAAACAAAATAAAATCGAAGTTAATCACTATAAAATTTATTACATAAACACGAAGCTTTTCGACTATGAAGTCATTTTCAAGCTATTCCCCATCTTTATATTTGCATGTTGAATTCCGATTGTCTTTATCATGTGCAGATCCTTTTCATCAATATTGTATTCTCGATATCTCTATTAATTCCCTGTGATTTAGACAAAAAACTTTTCATAGTCAATGATGCACACGATATCTCTCTTTGCATTTAGGCATATCTGTATTATGGTTTTCAACAGTGCTACCGCGTCACTTGTTACCTTGTTTGCCTCAGAGCCATTTTTTTTTCTTATTTTTCATCGATTTTACTTTCTATTCGGGCTGATGCGTGCATAATTAACATATTAACATAACCTAATACACACAATTGTAGCAGATAAATATAAAAATGTCATTATTCATCTGATTATATTTATTCGAGTACATTTTACTAAGTGCGCTACAAAGTTCAATTTTAATAGAAAATGGAAACGCTAGCAAATTTGGTAACGTTAATGTTATCTGCAAATTAAAAAAAAAAACAAACACATATTTTTCCAAACGTGATTTTATTGAAAATAACGAATCATTCGTGATTAATAATAAATAAATCGACGAAGTTTTAACTATTTCAGCCACACATTGTTATTTTTATACAGAAAATTAATTTTTTTTTTTATAACACAAAATTTAAGGTAATATTTTATGTGTAATATTGTTTTTTAATGTATCGTAAAAATATTTTTAGAATCCAGTGGTTCTGTATCAAATAAATGAGCCCTAATAATGAAAATAAATATTCTTTTACTTATAAAAATGTCATGATGCATGATGAAGATATTACAGACGTAGAAGAACAACATGCTTACAGTCAACGAGTATCCGTATAATAAATACCTTGGCAGGAACAATAAGGTAGGTTTATAGACTTAAGGAACCTGCTCATAATGTATATGATAATCGCTGAGCAATTTTCTTTAGTCCATGCAACCTCTTTATAGACAGCACATATTTATATAGTAAATATGTAGCAAGATTAGATTATAAAGAAGATTGAATCATAAGACTGGTGTGTCGACTTGAGAATCTTACTCCTAGCATATATGATTATTGCTGAGCAATTTTTTCAAGTTTACGCAACATGCTTACAATCAACATGTATCCCGCATAAGAAATACATAGCCAAAACAATAAGACTGGTGTATCAACTTAAGGAACTTGCTCCTTTCGTGTATATTTATCGCTGAGCAGTTTTCTTTAGTTTATAAGATATGCTTAAAAATTCAACTAATATACAAAATTAAGTATGTTATACATTAATTGTATAATAGAAGTAAACAATTCCTAATGGTAATTTTTCGCATTAAAAATACTTCATTTTAGTTCTTACTTGCGACATGTAGAATCGTATGTATAGATTGTGTACTATTTTTGTCGTTTTAATTCGGTTTATTTCTTTAATAATTTTTACGTTTCACATGCCCTTCAGATACATTACTAAAATAATAATTTTAACGTAACTGACAACACTATACACACAAATATGTGCGCATCATAATCATTGTGTTGTTTCTTCTGTTGTAGTCGAGTTACCTATTTAGCAAAACAAAATAAAATCGAAGTTAATCAATATAAAATTTATTGCATAAACACGAAGCTTTTCGACTATGAAGTCGTTTTGAAGCTATTATCCATCTTTACATTTGCATGTTGAATTCCGATTGTTTTTATCATGTGCAGATCCTTCTCGTCAATATTGTTTTCTCGATATCTCTATTAATTCCCGGTGATTTAGACAAAAAACTTTTCATAGTCAATGACGCACACGATATCTCTCTTTGCATTTAGGCATATCTGTATTATGGTTTTCAGCAGTGCTACCGCGTCACTTGTTCCCTTGTTTGCCACAGAGCCATTTTTTTTTCTTATTTTCCATCGATTTTACTTTCTATTCGGGCTGATGCGTGCATAATTAACATATTAACATTACCTAATACGCACAATTGTAGCAGATAAACATAAAAATGTCATTATTCATCTGATTATATTTATTCGAGTACATTTTACTAAGTGCGCTACAAAGTTCAATTTTAATAGAAAATGGAAACGCTAGAAAATTTGGTAATGTTGAAGTTATCTGCAAATAAAAAAATAACAAACACACATTTTGCCAAACGTGATTTTATTGAAAATATCGAATCAATTGAGATTAATAATAAATAAACCGATGATGTTTTAACTATTGCAGCCGCACGTTGTTATTTTTTTACAGAAAATTATCATTTTTTTTTATAACACAAAATTTAAAGTAATATTTTATGTGTAATATTGATTTTTTAGGTTACACAATTTTTAATGTATCGTATAAATATTTTTAGAATCCAGTGGTTCTGTATCAAATAAATGAACCCTAATAATGAAAATGAATATTCTTTTACTTATAAAAATGTCATGATGCATGATGAAGATATTACAGACGAAGAAGAACAACATGCTTACAGTCAACGTGTATCCGTATAATAAATACATAGCGGGAACAATAAGGTGGGTGTATCGACTTAAGGAACCTGCTCATAACGTATATGATAATCGCTGAGCAATTTTCTTTAGTCCATGCAACCTCTTTATAGACAGCACATATTTATATAGTAAATATGTAGCAAGATTAGATTATAAAGAAGATCGAATCATAAGACTGGTGTGTCGACTTGAGAATCTTACTCATAGCGTATATGATTATTGCTGAGCAATTTTTTCAAGTTTACGCAACATGCTTACAATCAACGTGTATCCGGTATAAGAAATACATAGCGGAAACAATAAGGCCGGTGTATCAACTTAAGGAATTTGCTCTTTTCATGAATATTTATCGCTGAGCAATTTTTCTTTAGTTTATAAAATTTGCTTAAAAATTCAACAAATATACAAAATTAAGTATGTTATATATTAATTGTATAATAGAAGTAAACGATTCCTAATGGTAATTATTCGCATTAAAAATACTTCATTTTAGTTCTTACTTGTGACATTTAGATTCATATGTATAGATTGTGTACTATTTTCGTTGTTTTAATTCGGTTTATTTCTTTAATAATTTTTACGTTTCACATGCCCTTCAGACACATTACTAAAATAATAATTTTAACGTAACTGACAACACTATACACACAAATATGTGCGCATCATAATCATTGTGTTGTTTCTTCTGTTGTAGTCGAGTTGTCTATTTAGCAAAACAAAATAAAATCGAAGTTAATCACTATAAAATTTATTACATAAACACGAAGCTTTTCGACTATGAAGTCATTTTCAAGCTATTCCCCATCTTTATATTTGCATGTTGAATTCCGATTGTCTTTATCATGTGCAGATCCTTTTCATCAATATTGTATTCTCGATATCTCTATTAATTCCCTGTGATTTAGACAAAAAACTTTTCATAGTCAATGATGCACACGATATCTCTCTTTGCATTTAGGCATATCTGTATTATGGTTTTCAACAGTGCTACCGCGTCACTTGTTACCTTATTTTTCATCGATTTTACTTTCTATTCGGGCTGATGCGTGCATAATTAACATATTAACATAACCTAATACACACAATTGTAGCAGATAAATATAAAAATGTCATTATTCATCTGATTATATTTATTCGAGTACATTTTACTAAGTGCGCTACAAAGTTCAATTTTAATAGAAAATGGAAACGCTAGCAAATTTGGTAACGTTAATGTTATCTGCAAATTAAAAAAAAAAACAAACACATATTTTTCCAAACGTGATTTTATTGAAAATAACGAATCATTCGTGATTAATAATAAATAAATCGACGAAGTTTTAACTATTTCAGCCACACATTGTTATTTTTATACAGAAAATTAATTTTTTTTTTTATAACACAAAATTTAAGGTAATATTTTATGTGTAATATTGTTTTTTAATGTATCGTAAAAATATTTTTAGAATCCAGTGGTTCTGTATCAAATAAATGAGCCCTAATAATGAAAATAAATATTCTTTTACTTATAAAAATGTCATGATGCATGATGAAGATATTACAGACGTAGAAGAACAACATGCTTACAGTCAACGAGTATCCGTATAATAAATACCTTGGCGGGAACAATAAGGTAGGTTTATAGACTTAAGGAACCTGCTCATAATGTATATGATAATCGCTGAGCAATTTTCTTTAGTCCATGCAACCTCTTTATAGACAGCACATATTTATATAGTAAATATGTAGCAAGATTAGATTATAAAGAAGATTGAATCATAAGACTGGTGTGTCGACTTGAGAATCTTACTCCTAGCATATATGATTATTGCTGAGCAATTTTTTCAAGTTTACGCAACATGCTTACAATCAACATGTATCCCGCATAAGAAATACATAGCCAAAACAATAAGACTGGTGTATCAACTTAAGGAACTTGCTCCTTTCGTGTATATTTATCGCTGAGCAGTTTTCTTTAGTTTATAAGATATGCTTAAAAATTCAACTAATATACAAAATTAAGTATGTTATACATTAATTGTATAATAGAAGTAAACAATTCCTAATGGTAATTTTTCGCATTAAAAATACTTCATTTTAGTTCTTACTTGCGACATGTAGAATCGTATGTATAGATTGTGTACTATTTTTGTCGTTTTAATTCGGTTTATTTCTTTAATAATTTTTACGTTTCACATGCCCTTCAGATACATTACTAAAATAATAATTTTAACGTAACTGACAACACTATACACACAAATATGTGCGCATCATAATCATTGTGTTGTTTCTTCTGTTGTAGTCGAGTTACCTATTTAGCAAAACAAAATAAAATCGAAGTTAATCAATATAAAATTTATTGCATAAACACGAAGCTTTTCGACTATGAAGTCGTTTTGAAGCTATTATCCATCTTTACATTTGCATGTTGAATTCCGATTGTTTTTATCATGTGCAGATCCTTCTCGTCAATATTGTTTTCTCGATATCTCTATTAATTCCCGGTGATTTAGACAAAAAACTTTTCATAGTCAATGACGCACACGATATCTCTCTTTGCATTTAGGCATATCTGTATTATGGTTTTCAGCAGTGCTACCGCGTCACTTGTTCCCTTGTTTGCCACAGAGCCATTTTTTTTTCTTATTTTCCATCGATTTTACTTTCTATTCGGGCTGATGCGTGCATAATTAACATATTAACATTACCTAATACGCACAATTGTAGCAGATAAACATAAAAATGTCATTATTCATCTGATTATATTTATTCGAGTACATTTTACTAAGTGCGCTACAAAGTTCAATTTTAATAGAAAATGGAAACGCTAGAAAATTTGGTAATGTTGAAGTTATCTGCAAATAAAAAAATAACAAACACACATTTTGCCAAACGTGATTTTATTGAAAATATCGAATCAATTGAGATTAATAATAAATAAACCGATGATGTTTTAACTATTGCAGCCGCACGTTGTTATTTTTTTACAGAAAATTATCATTTTTTTTTATAACACAAAATTTAAAGTAATATTTTATGTGTAATATTGATTTTTTAGGTTACACAATTTTTAATGTATCGTATAAATATTTTTAGAATCCAGTGGTTCTGTATCAAATAAATGAACCCTAATAATGAAAATGAATATTCTTTTACTTATAAAAATGTCATGATGCATGATGAAGATATTACAGACGAAGAAGAACAACATGCTTACAGTCAACGTGTATCCGTATAATAAATACATAGCGGGAACAATAAGGTGGGTGTATCGACTTAAGGAACCTGCTCATAACGTATATGATAATCGCTGAGCAATTTTCTTTAGTCCATGCAACCTCTTTATAGACAGCACATATTTATATAGTAAATATGTAGCAAGATTAGATTATAAAGAAGATCGAATCATAAGACTGGTGTGTCGACTTGAGAATCTTACTCATAGCGTATATGATTATTGCTGAGCAATTTTTTCAAGTTTACGCAACATGCTTACAATCAACGTGTATCCGGTATAAGAAATACATAGCGGAAACAATAAGGCCGGTGTATCAACTTAAGGAATTTGCTCTTTTTGTGAATATTTATCGCTGAGCAATTTTTCTTTAGTTTATAAAATTTGCTTAAAAATTCAACAAATATACAAAATTAAGTATGTTATATATTAATTGTATAATAGAAGTAAACGATTCCTAATGGTAATTATTTGCATTAAAAATACTTCATTTTAGTTCTTACTTGTGACATTTAGATTCATATGTATAGAGTGTGTACTATTTTCGTTGTTTTAATTCGGTTTATTTCTTTAATAATTTTTACGTTTCACATGCCCTTCAGACACATTACTAAAATAATAATTTTAACGTAACTGACAACACTTAACACACAAATATGTGCGCATCATAATCATTGTGTTGTTTCTTCTGGTGTAGTCGAGTTGTCTATTTAGCAAAACAAAATAAAATCGAAGTTAATCAATATAAAATTTATTACATAAACACGAAGCTTTTCGACTATGAAGTCGTTTTCAAGCTATTATCCATCTTTATATTTGCATGTTGAATTCCGATTGTTTTTATCATGTGCAGATCCTTTTCGTCAATATTGTTTTCTCGATATCTCTATTAATTCCCCTGTGATTTAGACAAAAAACTTTTCATAGTCAATGACGCACACGATATCTCTCTTTGCATTTAGGCATATCTGTATTATGGTTTTCAACAGTGCTACCGCGTCACTTGTTCCCTTGTTTGCCACAGAGCCATTTTTTTTCTTATTTTTCATCAATTTTACTTTCTATTCGGGCTGATGCGTGCATAATTAACATATTAACATAACCTAATACGCACAATTGTAGCAGATAAACATAAAAATGTCATTATTCATCTGATTATATTTATTCGAGTACATTTTACTAAAGTGCGCTACAAAGTTCAATTTTAATTGAAAATGGAAACGCTAGAAAATTTGGTAATGTTAAAGTTATCTGCAAATAAAAAAATAACAAACACACATTTTGCCAAACGTGATTTTATTGAAAATATTGAATCAATTGAGATTAATAATAAATAAACCGACGATGTTTTAACTATGGCAGCCGCACATTGTTATTTTTATACAGAAAATTATCAATTTTTTTTATAACACAAAATTTAAAGTAATATTTTATGTGTAATATTGTTTTTTAATGTATCGTAAAAATATTTTTAGAATCCAGTGGTTCTGTATCAAATAAATGAGCCCTAATAATGAAAATAAATATTCTTTTACTTATAAAAATGTCATGATGCATGATGAAGATATTACAGACGTAGAAGAACAACATGCTTACAGTCAACGAGTATCCGTATAATAAATACCTTGGCGGGAACAATAAGGTAGGTTTATAGACTTAAGGAACCTGCTCATAATGTATATGATAATCGCTGAGCAATTTTCTTTAGTCCATGCAACCTCTTTATAGACAGCACATATTTATATAGTAAATATGTAGCAAGATTAGATTATAAAGAAGATTGAATCATAAGACTGGTGTGTCGACTTGAGAATCTTACTCCTAGCGTATATGATTATTGCTGAGCAATTTTTTCAAGTTTACGCAACATGCTTACAATCAACATGTATCCCGCATAAGAAATACATACCCAAAACAATAAGACTGGTGTATCAACTTAAGGAACTTGCTCCTTTCGTGTATATTTATCGCTGAGCAGTTTTCTTTAGTTTATAAGATATGCTTAAAAATTCAACTAATATACAAAATTAAGTATGTTATATATTAATTGTATAATAGAAGTAAACAATTCCTAATGGTAATTATTCGCATTAAAAATACTTAATTTTAGTTCTTACTTGTGACATGTAGATTCATATGTATAGATTGTGTACCATTTTCGTCGTTTTAATTCGGTTTATTTCTTTAATAATTTTTACATTTCACATGCCCTTCAGACACATTACTAAAATAATAATTTTAACGTAACTGACAACACTATACACACAAATATGTGCGCATCATAATCATTGTGTTGTTTCTTCTGTTGTAGTCGAGTTATCTATTTAGCAAAACAAAATAAAATCGAAGTTTATCACTATAAAATTTATTACATAAACACGAAGCTTTTCGACTATGAAGTCATTTTCAAGCTATTCCCCATCTTTATATTTGCATGTTGAATTCCGATTGTTTTTATCATGTGCAGATCCTTTTCGTCAATATTGTTTTCTCGATATCTCTATTAATTCCCCGTGATTTAGTCAAAAAACTTTTCATAGTCAATGACGCACACGATACCTCTCTGCATTTAGGCATATCTGTATTATAGTTTTCAGCAGTGCTACCGCGTCACTTGTTTCCTTGTTTGCCACAGTACCATTTTTTTTTCTTATTTTTCATCGATTTTATTTTCTATTCGGGCTGTTGCGTGCATAATTAACATATTAACGTAACCTAATACACACAATTGTAGCAGATAAACATAAAAATGTCATTATTCATCTGATTATATTTATTCGAGTACATTTTACTAAGTGCGCTACAAAGTTCAATTTTAATAGAAAATGGAAACGCTAGAAAATTTGGTAACGTTAATATTATCTGCAAATTTAAAAAAATAACAAACACATATTTTTCCAAACGTGATTTTATTGAAAATAACGATTCATTTGTGATTAATAATAAATAAACCGACGAAGTTTTACCTATTTCAGTCGCATATTGTTATTTTTATACAGAAAATTTTCAATTTTTTTTTTATAAAACAAAATTTAAAGTAATATTTTATGTATAATATTGTTTTTTTAGGTCTCTGTTAGCTCTGAAACCGAGCAAGATGATGAATCTAACAATGAAGATGATAATTGCCAAAGCAGTGATTTAGATTTTACAGCATACAGAATGCAGAAAGGTCAAATAATTGAGACTTGGAACTGGAATAGAAAACCTTTTTCACGGCGAAAAGTTGGGTCTCATAATATTCTAATAAAAATTCCAGGAGTAGTTGGACCAGTTAAAGGCTTCACAAATATACTGAAAACTTGGTCTTGTTTATTTGATGATTCAATGGTAAATAATATAGTCACTTACACCAACCAGTACATTTCTACTATCAAAATTGAATTTAGCAGAGAAAGAGATATCACTTCAACGGATGCTACAGAAATAAAAGCATTCATAGTGCTCTTGTATTTGCTTGGTGTGTATAGAGCAAATAGACTAAATTTAGATGAAATTTGGAGTAATCATGGCGATGGAATTGAATGTTTTCGGTTAACAATGAATCAAAGGAGATTTAGGTTCCTCATACGATGTTTGCGGTTTGATGATAGAGAATCCAGAGCAGAAAGAAAAATCAATGATCGTCTTACTGCTATTCGTGAAATTTTCAAAGAATTTATTTCAAATTGCCAACAAAATTATTCATTAGGGGCTAATGTGACAGTCGATGAAATGCTGATAGTTTTTCGTGGGAAGTGTTGTTTTCGGCAATATATTCCCTCAAAACCACGGAAATATGGTATTAAAATATTTAGTATGGTTGATTCCAAACTTTTTTAT
The DNA here is from genome assembly GCA_032883995.1 of Coronaproctus castanopsis. Taxonomy (NCBI): domain Eukaryota; kingdom Metazoa; phylum Arthropoda; class Insecta; order Hemiptera; family Monophlebidae; genus Coronaproctus; species Coronaproctus castanopsis. Next base: position 39,392,360 of record CM065054.1, read on the forward strand.
ACGTACAATATGGAGATATATGCTGGAAAGCAAGATAATTCTGTTTCTAATAAAGCAGTACATGTGGTGAAAAGACTTGTAATGCCAATTTACAATACTGGCAGTAACATAACTTTGGATAACTGGTTTTGCGATTATTCACTGTTAAAAGATCTAAAGAAAAATAAATTGTCTCTCGTTGGCACTCTTAAAAAAAATAATACCAAAAGTATTCAAAATTATCCAGAACAGGCCGGTTTACTCAACTATGTTTGGCTTTCGTCCTGAAGGAATGGTTGTGTCATATATTCCGAAACATGGGAAAAATGTTATTTTATTGTCTAGTTTACATGACGATGATGAAATTGGTCCAGATAGCGGAGAAGAAAAAAAACCTGCTGTTATTACATTTTATAACAAAACAAAAGCCGGTGTTGATGTGGTAGATCAGATGTGTGAAACGTACAATATTGCTCGCAATTCCAAACGCTGGCCAATGGCCTTGTTTTTTACAATCTTAAATATCGCTGGGATAAATTCCAGTATTCTTTATATTGGCAATGGCAATGTTGCTTTGCCAAGAAGAAAATTTTTGCGTTTGTTAGCTAATGAATTAACACATGATCAGATAGTACGGAGAAGCAGTTCACTTCGTGGAATACCGATATATCTTCAAGACAAATTATTAGCATATCAAAATAATTCTGGTTCCAAAAATGGAAGTAACGATCAAGAAAAAACAACAGATAGTACAGACATTAAGAAAAGAAAACGGTGCGCAGAATGTCAAAACCTCGAAAAAAAATAGGTTATAAGTGTGATTTGTGCAGTAAATTCCTGTGTTTAGAACATATAAAAGGACTTTGCGAGAACTGTAAAGACAACATTTTATCATAAATATTAGTAATTCCTAAACTATGTATATGTATTAATATAACATTTTATATAATCTTATTTACACTTAAATTAGTATTAGGATAAGATACATTTGTTTGCGGTGATATATGTCAATTTTTAGTGCTTTTGGGACATTAAAATATTTTCAATATTTTCTAACATATATTAGCGTTTTGTGATTATTATTGTTGTCATTTTTTACAACTAGATACAACACATAATTTTATTTAAGTTCAAACAAAGTTAAAAATAAATTACATGTCTATTAAAAAAAAAGTTTTGTGTATCTGCAAGATACATTGCGACTAAACTAGTTAGTATGAGCATTGCGACTGACGCAGGGTTAAAAATAGCGGAATTGGAAAGAGACGTTAGAAATAAAAATTTAATCTTTCACGGTGTAGAAGAAGGAGAAACAGAGTATGATACTAGCGAAGAAATAGTTCTAAATATTATTGAAAATGAACTAGATAATATGACGTGTAACGATGATAATTTAGAACTCGTAAAAAGATTAGGTAGAAAGGATAACAATAAAGTACGTCCGATACTAGTTAAATTCGCGACGGAAAAAATTAGATGAAAAATATTAGAAAACAGTAGAAAATGAAAGGATACAAATGTATTTATTACAGAAGATTGTCCAAAAGAAGTGTTAGAAAGAAAATATGAATAAACGAGATGAAAAAAACAAAGAAGGAAAATACGCGATAATTAAATATGATAAACTAATAGTGAAGGACAGATTTAACCGACAATGGAAAAATGAAAAAACAAACCCAACACATGAAAAACGTACAAATTTTAAAAATAATAAGGAAATAAGGAAGATGGAGTAAAACAGATGAAACATAATAAGAAGATACAAACAATAATTAGAAATATTAAGACTAGAACAAATAATAAATCACAATAGCAGTTAAAAAATTATATAGTTAAGAATTTACAAAAAGTCAAAATACAAAATCATTGCCCAGTAAGGTTGGCCACCGAGGGCAATAATGGCCATCACCTTCCCTATACTAAATGGAATATAAAAAAAGCACAAAAAGAAAAAAATCGGTATATTGTAAGAACATTAAACTCAGAAAAGATCGAATTTTAGAATTAGAGATCACTCTGAAACATAAAGACATAGACTTATTGGGATTAGTAGAAGTGAAAAGATTAGGCGAAGAAATTATAAAAAGAAAAAATGAAACGCTTTTTTTACCTATAAAGGGGAAATTAAAGGGCAAAGAGGAGTTGGATATATATCAAATCGTTTTAAAGATAAATTCAGGGAAGTGAAGGGAGTTTCAGATAGAATTTTCGTCGAGATTACATTTGAAAATTCTTACGGTCTGAAAATGATAGTGATAAAAATATATGCTCCAACTTCTGATTCATCGAAAGAGGAAAGTGATGATTTCTCCAAGAATTGCAGGATACAATAGAAAAAGCGAAAAGTAATGTTCCTGGGAAAATACGAATATTAGAAGATTTTAACAGTAAAGTTGGATTTAGACAGAAAGGAGAGGAAGAAATTATGGGTTCTTATGGATATGGGAAAACGGAATCTTAGAGAGCCAAAACTGTTGGAATTTTGCCAATGTGAAAATATCGAAATCGTTAATTCATATTTTAAAAAAAGAAGAGGGTAAAAGTGGACATGGATGTCACCGAACGGAGATTATAACAACGAAATTGACTTCGTTTTAATAGAGAATATTAGATACGTACAAAACATAGATATACACCAGAATTTCAGACAGATCATAGATTAGTCACAATAACTCTAAAAGTAGAAAAAGGCAAAAGAAAATTAGCGGGAAAGGAACCAAGAATAAGAATAATAGCCAATAGACTGGGTAATTTATTGAAAATTTAAAAAATTATATAAAATCTAATAAGATAGAAGAAACAATATGTACAAGATTATTATTGGTTATTAAGAAATCAACACCATCAGTTATAAAAAAGAATAAAAAAAACAAGAGGAGCTTTCTGGTGGATCTGAAGTTGGATGTTAAAATACGCGAAAAGCTCAGACAAATAAAATATAAAACATCACAGGAAAAACTAAAATTTAATGTCACGTGTAAAGCAGTGAGATACGAAATCAGAAATTTTATAGATAAACGGAATAAGGATATAATAATCAATATCCTAGAAAACTCTAATTCGGTAAGAAAAATAAGAAAACTTATGTCACAGGAAAAGCTAAAGTATAGGATTGATGGACCAGAAGAACATTATACAACACGATAGGAAGAAAATTGTTAAGGTAGCCACGGAATATTACACAAATCTATACGCAGAATCAATGAATTTAAGTATTCGAAGAGTTTGGAAAGATTATAACGGTAGCGGAGACGAAATAAATATCCCGCCAGTTCTAAATATTGAAATAGAAAATGCTATAAATCAATTGAAGAAGGATAAAACCCCAGGGAATGATCGGATTATAAATGAATTAATAATCATTGCGAAAGATGTATTAATTCATAAAATTACAAGTTTATTCAATAGGATATTTTTTACGGAAAAATTACCAGAACAACGGAATGAGACAACTATGATATTATTATATAAAAAAGGAAGTAAAGAGGATATGAATAACTATAGACCAATAAGTCGTGTACAGAATTTTTACAAAAAATTTGCCAAAGTATTTTGTACACACGTTTAGTAAATCAATTAGATGATCAACAGCTTCCGTTTCCGCGCAAACTACTCCACTATAGATAATTTACAAATAATACAGCAATTAATCGAAAAAGCAGATGAATACGAAATAGAGAAATATTTTTGCATTTGTTGACTTCAAGAAAGTCTTCGATTCAGTAGATCGCGATTTCCTCATACATAAGAAATATATAAGATGAATAAAGAATAGCTACGATAATATTCAGGGAAAGATAATATTGGATCAGGAAGGAGAAAGCTTTCCGTTGAAAAAAGGAGTTAGACAAGAGAATCCTTTGTCATCAGTCTTATTTAATGCGGTTTTAGGAATCTATCATAGAAACAATATGGAATAAACATCAATGGTATATATTTAACAAATTTATGTTTTGCAGATGATGTGACACTTATAGCTTCCACGGCTGAACAATTGCAGACGATGCTTAACGAACTAGAAGAAATTGCAAAAAAAAAGTAGGACTGAGTATAAATAATAAAAAAACCGAATTATTAACTAATAGCACATGGAAAAATGTGACCATTAACTCAAACAAATTAAAATGGGCTGAAGAAGTTATATATATTGGACAACTAACTTCATTTAAAGACAAAACAGATAAGGAAATAAATAGAAAAAAAACAATCGGATAGGAAAAGTATTGGACTTTGAAGGAAATTTTTAATAAGAAAATTAGTCCATCATTAAAAAAGCACAAGTATTTAATACATATATCATACCGGCGATTACTTATGGATCACAAACATGGTCATATAATATTAAGCAAATAAAAAAAAGTTACAAATTGCGCAGCGAGCGATGGAAAGGAAAATGTCGGGGTTACAAAATTTGATAGAATAAACAAGGCATTAAAATCATAGTCAAGGACAGAAGACCTAATGGAGATAGCATCTGAAATGGACATGGTGTGGTCATGTCATGCGGAAACAAGCAGATAGCTGGACCAGAAATTGTATAGAATGGATTCTGCTGGATAGGAAAAGGAAAATTCAAAGACCAAAAAGACGATGGAAAGACGACATTGTTAAATATGTTGGGATCAATTGAATGCGGAAAGCAAGAGATAGAACGATTTGGAAGAAAATGGGTGTTGTATATGTTTCTTCAAAGTAAAAAAAAACACACACCGAAGAGGCCTTTGTTCAATTTGGGTTTTCATTATTATCATTAATTTTATTTATTTTATGCATGTATTTGTTTATTTTTTGGTGTATTTAAATGAAATAAAGGCTTTATTATTATTATTATTATTATTATTATTATTATATATATATATAGATAGATAGATAGATAAAGATAGGTAAAAAGTATACTTACAAAATAAATATATGTTACAAAAATAACGAAACTAATAAACGCATTTCAGACACAGTTCTTACTAGTTTAGAAATATGCCCAGATGCTTAACTAAAATAAAACAAAAACACAAGAAAAACCCTCTAACAAAACCTGCATACCGATCATAAAGCTACCTATGTATATAAACTTATAAATATTTAAGCTAAGAGGATAAACAATATTTTTTATGCGTATTATACATAAACATAAATTTTGGACAGGTAATCCCCTATGTCGTTTGTAAATGAATACTGACTGCATGCACAACTATCTTGCCGAAAAGCTTTGTGATTTTCAAGAAAATAAACGTTTAGTGATTTTAACTAATTTTTATAATTAAAGTTCTCATTATAGTTTTATAGATTAATTTATTTGCCGAGTTGATGTAACATCGTTTATTAAATATCGGATGTAGCTTAAACTAAGTTGCGTGAGTTTTATTGCAGGCATATTCAGGCTTCGATCCAGTATCACGCCTAAATATTTATTGTCTACAAATGCCACTGATCATTGAGCATAATTTATTTAGTTTGCTTTAGTTACACTTGCATATATCGGCCGATTAACATTTGTATATCATTTGTGCGTGTATTTGTCAACGTATCATTCGATGTGTGAAAAACGTGATTATTATTTACTTCAGTTTTCACACTTCATGTACGTGTTTTATTGTGAAAATTTAGTCTGCTGCTTATATACGGTACATCCTCTATAACTGGCTGGGTGGCTACCCATACAGCTGGTTCGTTTGCACGTTTGTTGAAAGATTTCGTATCACGTTTACCGTGGTTCCTCAACAACTACAACTGTATTTAAAAGACGACTAATTTTAAATATATCGGTATTTTTCGTAGACGGTTTTAAATCTATATAAAATATCGATGATAGTTGTTTTGTTCTTTAGAATGTTGGTAATTACTTCAAATCCTTCAGATTGGATTTGTTCCTTTTGTGTCATTTATTTATCCGGTGAAGATTTTTTTATCATTTAATCATTTAATCAAGACCCTAAATTGGTTTCCTTTCTGCTAATGAATATGTACAGTAAAAGTATTTATTTTCCTTTAAAGTTTTAAAACTTAACAGATTTAATAGAAAAATACCTGTTAGAGTAGATTTAATTAGTATTGTTAACATAAATTTTCCGAATGTGTTAAAATTCTGTTATATTTTCTATCATAATCGGCGATGGTTTGATATTTTTAATCCTGCTGACATGGCTGTTGTGTTCTTTCTTATGTTCAACTCTCACATTATTACGATCCTTTTGGCCATTTGTAATTTGCATATTGTCGTTATCAATCTCGTCATTATTGTTAGTCGTGATGAATTTGAAAATATTTCGTTTATTATTCACATTAACCTGGTAGGCTGTTTTTTTTTTTTTTTTTTTTTTTTTTTTTTTTTTTTTTGATACTTTAGTCATACGTTTCGGGATATGCCAATCATTCTCGTTGCTCTCGTTAGTAGTCGTGTTTGACAATTGTCGTTTAAAACTTAAATTGACCGTCCTTACTGTCAAGAATAACACTAAGATAAAAGAGTTTTTGCGACAGTTCGCAGAATGATAACCATAGTCTACAATTTCGATTTATCAATTCTCAGAATATGAAACGATCAGTATATATCTGGATTTAGATTATTAGTCTTATAGTAATCATCTAGTTCGTTTAGTACATACGTTATATATCATGAGAGTTAATACCATACCTTATGGCGCAGTTTGTTCCTTCGATTTCTCCGTCGGATATTTTTCTGTAACGCGACATATAAAACTCCATTCCTCTCGGTAGGACTCGAATGTTTTACAAGCTACATTAAAATCCATAAATACACCATCAGCATCCGTTTTTTTTCCTGCCGAGTGAGGTTTAAGATCATTACCTGACTTCCTATTGAAGTTGTTAATTTAATTCGGAATTAGGTTTTCCGTTAATTACTCCCTGGAAGCGATTAAATAGGACTGTAGCGAATGCGTTAATTTGTATGAATTAATAATTAGAAAACGTAACGGAGATATGTATCGTATTTTTAAAAATTATATCACATTCTTCCATCGACTTAAGCAAACGATTCCAATTGTATTCGGAAGATAAATAATTTTTTTTTTTTCACATATACTTATTTTATTTCGGCGACATTACTCAGGTATACGTCGTATATACTTTACCCTGATGCAATTGTATAGGATGACCAAGAGAAGACGGACGGTTTTATTCTTTGAATGGCGCAATTGGTAACACTGCTACAACGCAAACCGCGTGCTCCCGCTTAATGTACATACGAGAGAGTCATTTTTGTCCAGTGTTTCAGTTATCGTGGCATCTTAAAACGAGAAGGAGCGCGTTTTGTGTGTAATGTTAATTTCGGCACGAATCAATCACGATAGTGCAGTTTCGAAAAGAATTCAAAGTTACGCGATTTTTTTTGTGGGAATACCTTAAAAGCTGCATTTACCAAACACGTCTACGAGATCTTGTAGACCGGAAAACTCGAATTTCTGAAAAAATTTCAAAAATTCAGCGACCTATGTTCGAAAAAGTTTTTGAAAATGTTATAAAAAGATTGAATAATACATATATATATATATATATATATATATATATATATATATATATATATATATATATATATATATATAAATTTAAACGTTACATACATTTTAATTTTAATTAATTCCTTTATAAGAACAAAAAACCGGATCTAGATTAAGAAACGATTACGAAATAACGAATATTAAACATTCTATCATGACGAAACGTTACGGTTTACGTTATTAAGCAAGCGATTTTTTTTTAGTTCACTTTTTTAAGATATAATAATGTTTTTATATGTACCTTTATCTTGAAAAATATTTTTTACTCTTCACGTTGAAATCGCGTCCTCTTTAAAAATACAATTACTTCTTAACACACACATACATACATACATACATACATACATATATAATATTTACCAGTTCTCGTAGATTTGTTTTATAAGATAATTAAAAACGAACGTATATGAATAAAAATAATCAACGTGCAAATAACCAACGGTGGTAATAGTTCTTATAAACGACCATCTCGCAAGCCGGTTCAATGGGTTTTTCCTCGTATAAATCTGATTCGTTCGAATGGGGCACTATTATTATTCTAACAGTCCATGGCCTAGTTACGAAATAACAAAAGAAAACTAGGGTATAGCAATCTTTATTTTTTCCCCGTCCGATTATTTATTAATAATAAATTAAGGGAAAACATTATTACTCGCTTGCCGTAAAAGGTCTTTAATAAATATATAATAACTATGTAGACACAGGTGTATGTGCCACAAACACACAGTTACGCTGTTTGTCGACTTCTTGAAAATATTAAAATATATTCTTTTACACACACACACACACATATATATATATATATATATATATATATATATATATATTAATAGAACCTGAACCAGGTTTGGGAGATATTTACCAATTTTGATGAAGAATTTATTCAAAAATCTGTTTTATAAATGAAATTTATTGTAAATTAATCTAAAATTGAGATTACGTTTGGCTAGTGAAATATGTATATCAAATTTTAAGTTGTCGTTATATAAACATTTCTGGTTTTTCATATATACAAAAAGATGTAATAATTTTAGTTCGCGCTTGAAAATGACGTAACTGTCGAAAAGCTTCGCAGTGATTGTGTTTTATTTTGTTTGTTTACAATTAATTCATAAAATCACTACTCTCCAATATATTCAACTTTTTATATATATATACACACATATTTAATATATAACATTCTTTTTTTTTTCTAGATAAAGCGTATTATCCCGTGTAGAAAACAACAATTTCCAACTGAATTACATATTTTAAAAATGACAGTAATAACAATATTTTATTTATTATTATTAGATATTTCTTTTAATATTTCTTAATTTAATAATTTACGATTTCGTGTAACCGAAAAATATTATATATTTTGTTTACTATCTGTTATTTCGACATCTGAGTTTCATTAAAACCATCGTGTTTACGTAAACCGACCGTTAATCAATTCTTATTACGCCCTAGTTAAATAATCTCACACTAATAATATCCAACGTGGAAAGTTACGTAGTAAATGACTACGTAAATCGATTAGCCTGTAGTGCATATATATATATATATATATATATATATATATATATATATATATATATATATATATATATATATATATACTTATAGTCCCATTTTTTTAGTCATATTATGTGACGAGGCAGACTAAAGAAACTAATCACAGTAGGAATGACCGAAGGTTGCAGACAATGAAGAAGACAATCAACGCGGTACATGACCAAAATCAAAGCTATCACTGTTATCACTTCGCTACAAGAGATTATTAGACGTACCGACGATCGGGATACATGACGGTCAATTATACCCTAAAATTATGATTCTTAATTTCACGACGCTCGAAACGAGCACACGACTATGATGATGATGATGTATATATATATAGACAAGGGCAGTGACAAAGAACGTTCTTGTTAAAAATCTAATTTTACATATAACAGGTGCAAGTGAAGTTTTTAGTTACCTATACCGGCGCAGTTAACACTGCGAAAATTATAAACTTCATTTAAAAGATTATTTTTTTAACCAGCGACAAATGCCTTTGGCGATTAAAGTATGAGATCTTTAAGACCACGATTGATAATGTGTAGTGGGTCATACGGTATAAGTGTACGAAAAAATGAAATATGTAAAAATTGAAATTTTGACGAACATACCAGTGAAATTTGTTTCATTATATTACCCCAATTTATGTTAAAAAATTGGTATATATAATACATAAACGCACACATGCACAAATATTCACATATATATATAAGAATGATCGCATATAATATTTTATATACCCTTATTATAATACATGCGAAATTACTTAATTACTTTATATAATCTAAGAAAATTAACGTGTATATATATAATTTCAATTCGTTTTTAGTATATATATCATATTTATAACGTTTTATATAATTTAAGTTTTCATATAGTCCTTTTATCATCGAAGTATATGCCATATTACACACACACACACACACACACACACACACACATATATATATATATATATATATATATATATATATATGTATATACATCACGATATACTTTCGTCTATTTACTTTTAGATGAAAGCTTTCCTCTTGCGCATTCAGTAACTATTGTTTCCCGGCTAGATGTGTCGTCGTACCATTTCTTGTCGTCGGGAAATCCTGTTTTCTTTTTTTGTTTATCGGCCACCATTATATGACTCGCTTCGACCATCTGTTTTCATCTCTTCGGGAAAGATAGCCGGCCCAATTCTACTTTCTTTTAACCACCCGCTCTACCAGGTCGTTTAACTTTGTCTGTTCAAGCATACCCGCCCGTTTATGATCCGACCTGATAATCTATGTTTAGCATTATTCTTTCGTGTGCAATTGGGACCTTTCCTATATTTTGTACTTTGTATATGGTCATGTTTCTGTAGCATATACAAGGACTGTGAGTACATGTTGATTTGTATAATTTCCTTTTCAAGTAAATCCGCTTTTGCTTGTTTCGAAATATTCCGCTCAATGTATCTCATTTTTTTCTATTTATTGTAATTTTTTAACCTAAATATACGTAATGACCTAAATTATCTTTTACTCTGAATTTATTGTTATTTTATTGATTTCTCTGTATTAGTCATTATTTCGTTTTTTGGGGGGTTTTATTTTTTACTCTGTTTTGCTGGAATGCAGAATTAGATCAGACTTCTCAATATTATACCATCTACAAACCTGAGGTTGTTTAGATATTCACCGTCAATTTTGATACTTTTTGCATTCCAATTCAATATTTTAAACACATTTTCCAATGTGGAAATAAACAATTTCGGCGAAATGGCATCACTCTGCCGTACATATACATGTACATCCATAATCTCGTAGTCAGATTCCGCGTCGAGGTGTTTATAACGATTAAACGCCACTACTTTCGATCATCTGTTTCCCGAATCAATTCCATAAATCATCGGCCGTATCCCTGGTAGATATAACTGTTTTTCCATCATTATCGCTTACATTAATCAAAAGTGGCCAAATCAAATAGTCGTAGAAATTAAAGGTCGTCAATTTATATACTTCATAAATATGTTGTACATTTATATATATATATATATATATATATATATATATATATATATATATATATATATATATGTAGTCAGATTGTTTTATTATACTGTTCTTCATTTTTATAATTTTTTTGTGGTGTAATCTTAAATTAATATTTCCTCATTTAATATTTTTATTTTTTAAATATTCAGTTGATAATGGCTAAACAGCCGAAAACATTTGTGATTTTTCATAAAGAAATAACTTTTAATGATTTTAACTTGTTTTTTGTTGTTTACTTTAATACTGTTTTATTTAATACTGTTCATTTTGCTGATTTTTTGTGAACTGTAATCTTAAATTAATGTTTTTCCATTTTATACTTATATTTTTTAAATATTTACTTGATAATGGCCTAACAGCCGAAAAGCTTTGTGATTTTTCACAAAGAAAAAAACTTTTAGTGATTTTAATTTCTTTTTTTGTTGTTGTTTATCTTTATATATACCTATATATATTATAAGTGTGCAGATCTTAACACCTTCTTAATTTCTAAATTTAATCTTCTTCCAGCACATAGAACATTCTTCAGCTTCATAAATATCTTCCGAGATATCTCGATGCGCGTTCTTATTTCTATGTTAGGGTCATTATCTTCCGTTATGCAGCTGCCTAGATACTTGAATTTTGTTACTCGTTCAATTTGCCTGCCGTTAAGGAATAGTTTTTTGTTCGCAATTGATTGTCTTGAGGCCGCCATAAATTTAATTTCCTATTTATACTGAGCCCTTTGTTTTCACCTTCGCGGGCAACTGAATCCAGTAGACCCTGTAGGTCCTCGACATTCTCCGCCGGCAGTACATAGCGGTATTTTTATAAATTTTCTTCACTATTATCATTATTACTATATTATTATTAATATAATACCTAAGTTCCGAATATTTTAGTCGCAACAAGTGTACTTTACTAACTGAATATCTTATCTAATTAAACGAGCAATTCTCATATGAAATTTTCTATCTATCTGTAATTTATTAAGTAATGGCCTGCATCAAAAATTACGACTATCTCGAATATATCCGATAAATTTCTTTATCTGGATACTCGGTAAAAATTGTAAGATTGATCTATTTCTTTAAAACGGCGAAATTAATTTACACAATTTTTGTAATATTTCAAAAATCAAAGTGTAAAACTTAAAGAGAAAAACAAGAAACGTAACATTAATTAAGTTGTCGATTAAAAACCTTTTATCATTCGTATTAATAATTAGACACACGCGCATGATGATTAATTTTACCTACACACACATACATACATCGTATATTCATAAAACTATACAAATAAACGTATAACGTTATTTATCATCGTAAAAATGCAGCTAACGCAGAAGACTTGTGAACCGAGGTGGGTGTATTAATTTAGGAAAGTTGCTGTCAGCTTTTTTGTACATAGTTGAGTAATTTTTCAAAGTTAATATATCCTACTATAAATCTACATACATCGAATAATGAATCTTCAACATATACAGACAAGAAGCTTGCACGATGAAATATGAACAACGATACCGGTTAGAAGTACTGGCTTCGAAAGTATTGTATATACAGTTTCACGTAATCTCATAATTTTGCATATACTTCTACATTATATATATATATATATATATATATATATATATATATATATATATATATATATAATATATATATATTATATATATATATATATATATATATATATTATATATATATATATATATATATATATAATGTTATCAATCGACAGGTCTTCAGTTCTGGACTGATTTTTTTTTTACATAAATCTTTCTTCTCCGATTGTATTTAAAATTTTTATATTCGCTATTTTAATCACTAATTTCACTTTCAATATTCATTTTTGACATAAAACTTAAATGTTACCAGCTTATTTTCAATGCTTTAATTCACTTTGTGCACCAATACAGCACTTCTCCCTGTACTTGAATAGTGTCTCGTTATTTATTTATTTTTTTTGTGTTCGATGGAAAGCTATTTTAGCTAGTAAAAATCTCTCATTTATGTATTTTAAACAACTATTATACTTTGTGTTTTTGCTTCCTAAGATTTTTGAAAACGTCGTCTGTTTCCGTTTTATGAATATTGACATTTATTCTCTCCTTTTTAAGGTAATTTACCGTCTGCGAATTGGACACATTTCATCATCCGATGATTACATCTTCCACAGTAGTTCACCTCCCACATTAGTATTTTTTTACATTTTATATTTTTATATTGTATATATTTATATATTTGATTATGTTCACTTGATAATTGCTTAACGGCCGAAAAGCTTTTGTAATTTTTTATTTTAAAAGTTCAGTGATTTTAACTTTATGTTTATTGTTTATTTTTCTTTAGACCGATTTTCGATTTGAAATCTCCAAGGTCGTCGTTTATCGATGTCGATATATAATAGTTGAATTATATTTCTTGTTATTTCAATTATTATAATTATTATAAATAATGTATTATTAATTTTTTTTATTGTAAAGTTTAAGAAAAAATTGTTATTTTTGATTTTAAATATATTAATTTATGTTCATCATAATAATGATAACACAAAATGGAAATTAAAGTTTGAAGTTAAAAAAAATTTAGTGGGATAATGTTTATTAAATTTATATTTAATGTTATAATTATTATCGATGATAAGATTAATTGATTATTTTTACTTTATAACTGGCCAAACAAAAAGCACATAGACGGAATAGAAGTGGTCGATAAGTTCACATATCTAGATTCAATTATAGAGAAGGTGCAAATACGCATAAGGCAATAATTCTTAGTTCGTGCATTATTCCCCAATTTGTTGATTTTTTTGTCAAATCCGTGTGGTATTAATGATTCTATCCGGTGTTTGCTTCCTTTATTTGTATTTCTACTAGGCGACAAGGAAGCAGGATTCATCAATTCAGATATATTATATATATTCGAATAGGCTAACTTATTAGGACCACGATATTTCAACTGTTTAATTTATTTTTGTGTCGATTTCTTCTGTATCCAAAATTCCCGCATTTGCTGTCGATGTTGTTCTTTCCTTTCTTCGCTCTACTTTTTGATGTACATACACATACATATATATATATATATATATATATATATATATATATATATATATATATATAAACGGAATTACAAACGTTATTACAGTCGTACGCGAAATAAAGCAATAACACAAACGTGGAAATAAAATATGGTACATTAATTATTGAGGATACTGAGCAATCTATCAATAGAAATTGGAACATTGAACTGGCAAAAATTGGTGTTCACTGGTTTCGCCAAACAATTTAATTGGGTGATTAAAGAAAAAACAACCTATATGTTTTAAAAATATGATGCAGCTATACGCGACAGTCTACAGGGCAACGTTGTTCAACGGTCGTTCACTACATTCTCTAATCACAGAGATTTCTTCCTGCGGCTTCTCTGATTGGTCGATCATTTCATTCACCGATAACAGAGAATCATTAATCAACCCTGTACGGTTATCATTGGAGTTGTTCAGTTAGTCTGTTTGAAGTCATCTCGCAGTTAAGACGTGTTACGGAAGCGACCGGTTGTTTTTCATTGTTTATTTATTTATGTACGTGTATCCGTATAAAGAAGTGATCGTCTTTGGTTTTTTTTTTTAACAAATTTATCGTTTTTTGCACGCTATTTCGTTTCTTTCTGTTCAAATTTAATTCGGTCGAATTCTGTATACCAGCATTATTTTCACCTTCAAGTTTTTTGTATATAATTATTGGTTCTCCGAGCCAGATACACGAATTTCGGACTAAAATTCGAGATTTCCATCACGTGAGTGTTCTGTTTTTTCCATATTTACATTTTTGGCGTTTTTTTGAACTATTAACATGTTTGCGAGTATTCTGAATATACAGCTCGAGCGTATATGTATATTGAAAGGAGAGTCCCTGAGGCCAAAATATATTTCTATCTAAATGTGATTTTTGCCGATTGGTCGTGTAGTGAGCCTATTATCCTTTTTTCATTAAACATACTTCTAACTAACCTAACTAAATCAATAAGCGTTTTTTTTTTTTAAATAACGATTTTGTTATATATATATAACTAGATAAGTTTTGTTCAGGGATTCTTCATTTATCCTTGAAAGGGTTAACCAAGGATGCCGAGAGTGGCAAAATTAATATGTATTCGATCGCATTAGTTCGATCTACACTGAGAATGTTAAAAAGTTTTTGAAATAAAATTGTCCATGAGCATGATCAACTTATGTTTGCCAAGGGATCTGAAATTTATTTCTGTCACGAGTACCTTACAAAGGAAGCCGATTATATTGTAACACAATGGTTGTGAATTCAGAGGCTGCATTACACGAACAGCTTTCAGAACTGTGGAAGCAGCTAAGCCCGAAAAGGGTGCAATCTTGCTAATATATCCATGGTCGATGCTTATCACAATATATCCCAACTTCCAAAAACTGAGCTTCCTAAATTTTCGTGCAATTGCCG
Source organism: Coronaproctus castanopsis (assembly GCA_032883995.1). NCBI lineage: Eukaryota > Metazoa > Arthropoda > Insecta > Hemiptera > Monophlebidae > Coronaproctus > Coronaproctus castanopsis. The sequence continues at coordinate 39,407,881 of CM065054.1, forward strand.
TGTGTGGCGCCATTTTTACGATTTATTTGTGTCAATAGTGAGTCTTGTACGCTTATAATTTTGAAGTTTTTTAGTCAGTCTGTTCGAAGTCTTCTGATGGTTAAGACGTGTTACGGAAGCGACTAGTTGTTTTTCAATATTTATTTATGTATGTATATTTATATATAGAAGTGATCGTCTTTTTTTTTTGTGTATTTCACTGTTATAATAATTGAAAATAAATGAACGGTTCCGCGTGCGATATTTCTCTTACTGTTTAAATTTAATTCGGTCGAATTCTATTTTCACGTTCAAGTTTTTTTGTACAATATATAATATTAAACGAGCAATTCTTATTTTATATATAATCCTGGAAGAGTTCAATGGTGGACACTTCGTACCACTGCGTCAAATTTTGAATCCATGTTATTCTTTTTCTTCCTGGTGGTCTTCTTCCAGCGATTTTTTCTCGCATATATATACTGGGTCATTTGGGATACGGACTAACGATTTCGATGAAATTTTGTTCTCGATTTTTTTTTCTCCAGTCGTCTTTTTTTCGATAATTAGTACATTGAAAATTTAAACTCGATCGCATTAACCGTTCGAATGTTATAAACTTGTGAATTTTTTACTGCATATTTATGCGTTTGTAAATATAATTTTGATTTAAGGTATCGGATCTCCCCGGGGAAATTAAATCGAAAAAAATTATAAAATCTGATTGAAAAATTCTGTAATTATTAAAAAAAACAACACATTTTTAGTTAAACTCCAAAAATTTATGAAACGGAAATCTATACGGTTGAAGTAGTTATATATGTACTGCGTTTTCAGTAATATGTGATTTATATCTTAATGTTTTCCGAAAAAACACGATTCTACAAAAAAATTAGAGTAAATCTCGATTGTCCAGATATAAAATAAATATGTGTATACCAGTGGCGGCTTGCACATAAAGCTTGCATGGTCGCACAACCACCAGATATATTTAATGGTTGCACAGCCACCAGAAATATTAAGAACAGCATAAAAATTGATGATATAATAAAACAGTTAAAAGTACTAATGTTTTATAGAGATAACAACAAAATAAGTAAATTTTAATTATATATTTTTCATAGAATAAATTATAAAAAGTTAAAAATCTTTTGAAGTCCTTTAAAATTCAATAGTTTGATTGAAGAAAAAAGCTGTATACAGCATTATATGGAGAATTTGCTCGTAAAGAGTTTATATGGGACTATATTGGCGGTTGCTAGTTGCTATCGTTTTGCAATCAGACGGCAAAATAGCTGTTTCTCATTGTGTTGTTCATAACACGAGCGCTGAGAAAGATTCTAGCCCTTGCAAGAGTATCTGAAAAACGCGATTTTTTTCAAACATCACATTTAGGAATAATTTTTTTTTTGCAAAAAGCAAAATTTTTAACAACTGCATCTTAACTGTAAATTTCGAGTGTCGCACTATCTATTATAATAATACGAATCTTACAAATCTATTACTTTCGATAGAGAGCGCTAGTATTAATTCCTACTTTGGGAAATGATTTTACGAACTATAAATTTCGATAGTGCTGCTATCTATTATAATATAAATCTTACAAATCTATTACTTTTGATAGAGAGCGCCAGGCGCAATTCCTGCATTTGAAAATATAACGATTTTATCGCTGCAAAATATATTTAATTCTACTTCTAACTAGCTGATACAAACAACTTAATATCGTTACTTGGCCTGTTGGGCACGATCAAACAAAGTGAAGTATCTATCTATTCTTATCTGCTTAATGGAAATAGAAAAGATGATTAATTGTTTCCTTTGCAAAAAATCATCATAAAAACTGCAGAAAGAAAATCAGAAAACCAAAGTCGTTTTGCCATAAGAAAAGACAATAAAATCGCTTATTAGCATGGAAAAATCGCTCAGTTTCTTCGCCATTTATACGAGAATAAAATCGATCTGTATTTAGCAGTAAAATCGCTCCATATTTAGCATGGAAAACTCACCGCCCTTAGAATCCTATAAGGCATATATGTATATATATATATATATATATATTTGTATATTACAACAAATGTTGAATTTATTGGAGTCTTGTTTATTATATATATACATATATAGTAATTGATTGTTTCCTTTTTTTCTGCTGTTTTTATGATGATAGTTCGCAAGGAAACAATCATCTTTTCTATTTCCATGCTATAGGAGCGATTTAAATCGTTATGGTATTTTAACATTGATAGCGAAGCTGAGCCATGTAAAAGTGACTTTTTGTCATCGATCATTTTACTATGTGGCAATTGATTACATAATAGTAATCCTATAGTCGGAATTATGCTGCCTATATATAGTCAGATATCTGTAAGATGTTGACAGGTAACATACACTTCCAGGTATTATACTATAACAGATGAAATCAGTTCAATCTTTAAATGTTAAAAAATATTAATTTTTAAATGCCTGCAAATTTTGAGATGGGTTATTTGAAGGCATTAAATGCGTTAAAATAAAAGCCCACAAATTATAAACATACTTGGGATTACATTAGTGATGTGCAGGTATCGGAAGGGGTTGTTTGCAGGCGTTAGATGTGTTAAATATTGTAAAAAAATTTTACATTCTGCAAAGAAATGTTTTATTACAAGTCAAAATTATAAAATTTGATTTTAGTATCAAATGAATTCCATAATATGAAGTATGATATTAAATAAAAGTGTGTAATTCATTGTAATATAGTTTTTAAAAAGATTGAAAATTGTCCGCGCATATTGGTGAGTAAATTTGCCTATTTATAAGTTTCTGTTCATTAATTCAATAGAAGTAAGTTATGATTTTTCTTTACATATGCTAGATTCCAGCCGATGGGATTCTTCTTCAAATTTCTATCATTGTTTCTTTCTTTTTACTGTGTACATTTCCGCGTGTGAATTGTTTCATCGCCTCTCTTCAGGTTATGTTATTCGTATTGTTAATATGTAGAATTTTTTTCTTGCTGGAGCTTTATTATTTATACCGCAATTGATCATTTCATTTTCAGAGAATTGTTTTGTGTAAATTGTGAAAAAATAGGAACACTTAACTATTATACGTTAACGAATTGTTTCGTTTTAGTATTTTAAAATTTTTTATACTTTTCTAATTGTATAAATTTTGTACTTATTCATGCAGAAATAAGTTTGTAATTGAATATTACAATTTCTTATCTTAGGATCGATAATCTTCGTAATTTTTAGTTTTTCTGATTACAGTTTTAAATGGTTCTTGGATTTGTATTTCACTTTGTTGAATTTGACATTATTAATGTTACTTTGAGATGTGTAAAATAAAAAAAAATATGCTTTGTAGGAATTGCAACCGCTAAATTTTTTAACCATGAACTGCCATACACACACATACATATATATACATATATATATATAATGTATGTTGTAACATAAGCATGCTAGTACATAATTAAGATGGGAAACATAAATAATTGTTACCGAGATATAGTTAATGGGTCAATATTAAATGAAGAACTAAATTAAATTAATTATTATTTCGATTTAACAGATACAACCGATAGCTTTGAAATATTCGAATATACCAGTCGATTACAATTCGGGGACCAGTTCAGGTCACTCGCTGAAGATTTGGTTATTTTTTTTATATTATGGCCGATTATAATGAAATTTGGTTATTCTTGGTTTCTTAAAAAAAAGTCGATCCGATAATGACCTATGAAGAAAGTCGAAATTACAAATGAACAAAGGTCATATTCGCTAACTTCTCAATCGTCTCATATTTTAAAAGGATTATGTATGTTTATTACTTATATATACTATTATATATATATGTGTGTGTGTGTGTGCGTGTGTGTACAATAGACATGTTTAATATTATTATATGAGATTTTCGTGACAATGGATCGCTATAAAATTTTAATATTTTCTATACGTTTACCTGGAAAATTCACGAAAACGATTGGAAATACGAGCATGACCAAAATATAATGAATGTAATTCTGCAGTTGTTATTTTTAATACTTGTTAAGAATATTAATAGTGACAGCACATAAATTTAACTTAATAAAAATACAAATCGTTAAAATTACTATACATTGTTGTTAAACGAGCAAACGATTGGACTGTTCATAATATTTAGAATTACATAACGTACCTCCGGATGTATTAAAATCCTATCGTATTTATCGTTAACTATGTTTTCAATTTTATGAACGCGATAATAACTTGAGAAATTTGTTTATTAACGATAATGTACACACACACACACACACACACACACACACACATATATATATATATATATATATAAATAATAACTAATACTTTTTATTTAGCCATTATTACGAGTATTAATCGGTCGTGGGAAAAATTAGTAATTTAAAAATTGAATAATATTTACACGCCATTAAAGTTCTGTATGGACAACTTATAATTAAAAAGTTTTAATCGACAAAAAAAATTAATTCTTTAATAAAAATTCTAATGTAAAAAATTAAATAATTAAAAATTAATACTTTTATTTAACCGTTATTACGAGTATTAATCGTTAAGGAGAGAAATTTGTACGTTTCAAAAAAATAGTTAAATAATATTTACACGTCATTATAGTGATATATCGATAATTTTCTCCTTAAGTAATTTGGTTCCAACATAGGTCAATTTGTATTTTTGAAAATGTTATTTTATTAAGATTAAAACAACATAGTTTTTAATCTGAATTATATTTACGATCTTAATACATATAAAACATATATATCAAAACTATATTTAGCATTAGATTAAAACTACATTATATTACACATGACGAATTACATAACATTAATACCAAGAATAATATATAACATTCCAACAACAAGTATATATACACATACATTTTTATCCAAAAGAACTAATTGGCTTTGTACTCAGGAAACTATTCCAACACCATCCCTTCAAAGCCAAGTATTCGTTAAATACATTTATATTTGATGACTAAGGTTTAATCTAGAAACGAACCGATTAAAAAGTTGATCTCCTAAAACCTTGGTAAATAAGTCTGCTACTTGGTATTCTCTTGATATGTGATGTACATCGATATTCTTTTGTTCAATGTGTTCCTTAATAAAGTGCAGACGAACATCAAAATGTTTTGAACGTTTTAGGTTGTCAGTGGACTTTGCAATTTTGATACAGCTTACATTGTCCTCATACACAACAGTTATTCTAATTTTGATCCCGATCTCTTTTAGTAATCCTTTAGCCCAGATTAACTCCTTTACTGTATCAGCCAGTGCCACATATTCAGCTTCTGTACTTGACAGAGTAACTAATGTCTGTTTTTTGGTACGCCATATGACAGGACATCCATATACATATATGATATAACCTGTAGTAGATTTCCTTTTAGCCTCGTTTCCATCATCTTCAGCATAAGAAGCATCTGAATAAGCTAAAATGGGTTCTTCTGAATTTCCATCAAAGGTCAAACCAACTTTGATTGTCTTCTTCAAATAAGCAATCATTCGTAACACATATTTATATATTTCATGATTTTGAACTGTACTTCTTGACAATAAATTAGTGGAATAACTAATATCCGGTCTTGTTCCTTGTGACAGATACGTCAATGAGCCAAGTATTTCTTTGATAGGATATTTTTCATCTCCTTCTTTATCTGTATGTATTTTCAAATTCTTTTCCATAGGTGTGGACTTTTCCTTGAGATGTTCCAACTTATAGTTGCGAATCAATCTATCAACAATACTTTTTTGATCAACTTGAATCTTTTCTGGTGTTATAGTAAAATTCATTCCTAAGAATCTTTTAGGTGTGCCTAAGTTTTTGATAACAAATAATTTTTCTAATTCTTTTATTATTTTTTCTGATTCATCACCAATTATTAGCATGTAATCTACATAGATTGCTAAGTATGTATTGTTTAATATATCTAAACATTCGTCATATGATGATTTTTTCAATCCTATAGCAGTCAAGGTTTCATTAAGAGTTTGGTTCCAGCATCTAGGTGCTTGCTTAAGACCATAAATAGATTTTTTTAATTTTAGCACATAATTATCTTTTAGTTCAAAATTTTCAGGAGGATTCATATAAATATCTTCTTCCAATTTTCCATTTAGAAATGCTGTTTCGACATCTAAATGTGTAATTTGTAACTTTCTTTTATTAGCCACACTTAACAAAATTCTTAATGTCTCATATCTGAGAGTGGGTGCATAGTTTTCATCAAATTTATTAGTTTGAAACCCTTTTGCTACCAGTCTGGCTCTGTGTGTTCCATCATCTTTTGTTTTAAGAATCCACTTTGAGTCTATGCACTTTTCATTTTTCGGTTTTTTTACAATTTTCCAAACGTCATATTTATGCATATTTTCTATCTCTTTTTTCATAGCTGTTATCCATTCAGGTTCTACATTTTCATCATTAACTAATTTCAGACACATTATGTAATCTTTAAAGTGAGTAGGAAGTTTTTTCATTCTCTTTGGTCTTTCATTGTATTCTTCTATAACATTCCTCTTCATTATCATCATGATCGCTGTTGTCAATTTCTAAGGGAGTATCTGACCTGTCATATACTTCTGAAGACTCCTTTTGTATTGAGCCCAAATATGGAAACACATTTTCAATAAATTTTACATTTCTTGTGACAATAATTGTATTTCTACTTAAATCTAGTAAGTGATATGCATTTTGTGTATAATTTAGGAAGACACATTTTTTGCTCACTTCAGGCAATTTTCCTTTTCTAAACTGTTTATTTATTATTGCATAAGTTAGGCAGCCAAAAGGTTTTAAATATTTATATTTAACAGTATTTCCAGACCATAATTCAAATGGGATTTGATTATCTATTGCACTTGTCGGTGTTCTATTTAAAGTAAAAACCACATGATATAATGCTTCATTCCACCATTTTTCTTCTATGCCAGATTGTATTAACACAGCTCGCAATTTTCCCAAAATTGTTCTATTCATTCTTTCAGCTAAACCATTCTGTTGGGAGGTATAAGGCGCCGATGGTTTTAAAACGGTGCCATTATTTGACATAAAGTTTACTATATTTTGATTTGAATATTCCCCTCCGCCATTATCACATGTAAAGATTTTAATTTTTCGGCCGAATAATGTTTCCGCTTCTTTTGTATATTTAACTAGGACATCATAAACTCCATCTTTACCTTTAAGTGGATAAGCTTTGACATAGTGAGTGAATTCATCAATAAATATTACAAAATATTTATATTTTCCATCTTTTTTGATTTCACATAAGTCCGAATGGACATTGTCTAAAGGTTGTTTTACATACTTTTCTTTTTTACTTCTAAAGCAAGGTTTCGAGAATTTGGCTTTGATACATACTTCCCAATTCTCTACTTCACCAGATATATCTTTAATTAACTTTTTGTCTTTGAGATACCTCAAAACATGATTTCCAATATGATTTAATCTCTTGTGCCATGTAAGCGAATTTATTCCATTTTTAGGTGACATCTTTAGAAAATACATTCCACAATCTAGAGTGAAACTTTTATAAAAGTGGTTTCCATAAATTATGCATTTTTTATTATTTTTAAAAAGTACATTATAGCCATTCTTATTTATTTGTGCAACTGAAATTACATTTTCTCGTAAATTTGGAACATACCAAACGTTTGCAAAACGTAACGTATTGCTAAAATATAACCTGTACCCATATGCAGTCAGTGAACCTTCTTCACTTGCTACATTAACATGTTCTGGATTTTGAAATGCTTTACACTCTTTTAGTAATTTTTCATCATTTACACAATGGTTTGTAGCACCAGAGTCTATTATAAATTTTATACCGTAAAAATTTTCATTTTCATCTAATCGTAATGTATTTACTGACATTATAGATCGTGTATCTTGTTTTTTCGAAATATGTTTTTATTCACATTTTTGCAAAATTTATCAATATGTCCTTTTTGTTTACACGATTTACAAAACTTATCTTTAAAATAACAATTTGCAACTTTATGGCCTATTTTTCCGCAACCATTACATTTTATGTTGCATATAGCTACATTATTATTTACGAGATTAGGTAAAATTATTGACTTACCTTTGGTACTTTCGATTATTAGTCGAGTTTTTACCTGCTCGTAATTCATCTCAGTCTCATTTTCAAGTACTGTGATTATTGTTTTCAAGTCTTCTTTCGCTTCTAATGCCGCAAATAAATTCATGAAAACGAATTCTTGATCAAGCTTCAGTTCAAGATTTGACGCCTCTTTTATAATTTCGTCATACCGTTTGATAAATTGTTCAACTGTTTCATTTTTTTCTATTTTTACATACCTGAACTTTTTATAGATTAAATACTTTTTATTTTCAACATTCCCTGTGAAGCGATTGTTTAATTTTTTTCACATTTCACTTGCTATTGTACAATTTGCGATGACTTGTAGTAATTCGTCATCTACGGTGGAAATTATAACGTTTCTTACTTTACAGTCCTGTTCCGTTTTTTCTTCTAGGCTTTTTAACCATACTCTAGCTTCTAGGAAGGTAGAAGTTCGTATTTTCCACAACAAGTAATTTCCGTTTAACGTCAATTTCGGAATTGTTATTAACTGTTGATCCATGTTCAACACTTATATTTTAGACCCGTGTTCTAAAAAGGTAAATTAAACGCAAACTGACGATAGATGGAAAAAAAAATATTACGCAACGTTAACTGTAAACTGTTATCGCGAAACATGGACCTCTGCTACCGTGTTATTTTATTAAGATTAAAACAACATAGTTTTTAATCTGAATTATATTTACGATCCTAATACATATAAAACATATATATCCAAACTATATTTAGCATTAGATTAAAACTACATTATATTACATATGACGAATTATATAACATTAATACCAAGAATAATATATAACATTCCAACAACAAGTATATATACACATGATAACATTTTTATCCAAAAGAACTAATTGGCTTTGTACTCAGGAAACTATTCCAACAGAAAATATAGATTGAAACGAATAATAAGCCAAATAAACAATATTTTAATTTAAAAGAACACTTAACAAGGAATACGAAGTGGTTTACATACAAGAAATGTAGATAAAGTATTATTTTTAAATTTAAAATAAGTAATTAGTATTTTATTTGATTAATATTGTAAATAATTATAAATTATTTAATCTATCACCAGCTTTCAGCGACTAAACTGTTCTTGTATGCTATTATTTTTTGTTCAATAATAGTTAATTAAGCATAAATGCTAATTAATTTTACAATGATAAGAAAAACTTTCCAATAATATATAATCATAGAATCAAGTCTCCTTTACGTTTATTCATGAAAGTTAAGAAAAGCAAATTTAACTTTTTTAAATCTCGTTTTTTTTTTTCCAACTCAATGTCAAACTATCCCGCGTGAAAATAATAACGTACAAAAACATGGCAGGCAACCGATAATATTATAATCAAACGAACGGAACTTTGAATAAATAATACAAACAGGTCAAAAATCTAAAAATACCTACTAAAATATTCAAAACAAAATTAATCCGTCTTCGCCGAAGTTGTGATGCGTTAGATTTGTAATTAATATAGATTTATACAAGTACGTGCTCTATTGACATTTGTTGTGGTTTTTTCCCATTATCTTGCCTTCAATAACATCCTTGAAGATATTTTGATTTTGGCTTAATGCTTGATCTAGCTACTCTCTTTTCATTATTATTTACATTGTCAAATCAATAATTTAATTATATTGGCATGTATGTATGTGAAATAATCACGATAATTTTAAAACATTCAAACATCTGTATTTTAACTTTTTGTTTATTTATATTTACGAATACATTCTAATTTTTAAAAATAATGAATTTTACACTATTAGTGGAAAGTTGTAATTACTTAAATTATAATAAACATCTGTAAATTATATTAGTAGTCGGTAACGACAGAAAAACACATTATTACACACTCAATAAATGTTACTAAAGAATCGAATAATCCATAACTTATAAACCAACTAAAATTAGTTGTTAGTAGTCTACTAACACTATATTACGCGTTCCTTAAATTATAAGCTACTAACAAAAAGTAACTAAATATAAGTAGCTTATTTACAATATGCGACTAAATTGTTTTCGTAGTATAAATGCCGACTAAATAGTTTCACCGAAACCGACTTAACAAGTCAATAAACAACTTTTTAAAAAATCATTCGATTATATTATATTTTTATGTTTTTAATAATTTTTCATTAAAATAATTTGTAATTTACATTTGTCATTATTACTTTTCGAACGTTTTTAGTGCATGTGGAAGATCGTACATCGTATATTGTTTTATATATTTTTATGTTTTAAAAAATCTGTCGCGAGTTGGGATAATTAAATTTAAAACTAACGATATTTAAAATATAAACAGAATTGAAAATAATTAATGATTTATGATTAGTACATTACATTCGACATTACATATGAGGAAAACATTGACTATATCTGTTATTTATGTGAAACAAATGCAACTTAAAATAAAAACTATTAATTCATCGATTTTTAAAAACCGATATTACTAATTAGTCGGTTTGTGTGAATAATAATAATAATGTTGTGGATAATGATAACTTTTTTCGTATTTACGAATTTGACCCTGTTCATTTTTTATAAATCTAACAACACATTTGTAGCAATTCGTAATATTCGCATTTTACGTAATAAATATATAATTCGGTGTCTACTGAGAATTTATTCATTTATACATATTTATTATTTTATTATCTTACATATCTAAAACAGGCTTTGAAGACACGTGTTACCTTTATATAATTACGATCTTAACAGTATTGAAAGTAATTACTATATATCTTCATATACATACAACCTTATTTTACATCGTTCGATATATTTTTAATTATAGATATTTTTTAAATTTTACATAAATATTAAATGCTCTGTAATTGTGTAGCGTGGTGTTTTTCATGTTAAAAATCTCTTAATTATTGTGAAACTGGTTACTTTCATATCTCAAATATACGATTTTACTATAATGTCAAGTGTATTTTACTCGTAAAATGAAGAACCTATTAGATATTAAACAATGCGTACACACACATTATATATATATATTATATGTCCAGTTCAAGATAATGGCGATAGACCGGTCATGATGGCAGATGGAAATAATGATCGCGAATCACAGTACCTGAACTGAATGACCACGATATATATATATATATATATATATATATATATATATATACATATATATATATATATAAATAAATAAAATATATATAATATATACGTTTAAATTGTTTTAATATTTAAATTTTTGTAGGATCATCCGTTAAGATTCTAAAATTTTCCTATTCCGCAAATATAACGCGAAGCGATATCAGGTTAGGTTTGAGCTGTATCAGGTATTAAGATGATAAGAATAGATAGATACTACTACACTTTGATGTTGTCCAACAGGCCGAGAAGTTTAAATTAGAACTAGAATTAAATATGTTTTGCAGAGGTAAAATCGTTATTTTCAAATGTAGGAATTAACGCTAGCGCTCTCTATCGGAAGTACCAGTTTCGTAAGATTCATATTATTAAAATAGATAACGCGGCACTATCGAAATTTAAGATGTAGTTCAAAATTTTGATTTTCTCGAAAAATTTTGCTTTCCGCAATTTTTTTTATATCTAATCATTTTTATCGAAATGTGATTTTTTTTTTAAAAAAAAAAAAAAAACGTTTTTTTTTACAATCTTGCAGGAGCTAGAATCTTCCTAGTACGTATATTTGAATTTAAAAATATGGAAATATTAAAGGTATTTTTATCTTTTTTTTTTTTTTTTTTCAAAATTTTAAAACAAAATCTAATAGCAGCGCTGTTAAGTAACATAATGCGACGTTGGAATTTTTGATTATACAGGAGTTAAGGTGATATACATCGTACAAGATGGACTAGGAAAATAACTGGACTATTTATGAGAACGAGAAAAGAGGAGATTTTAAATCAGCTAGTGACGAGGTTTGACCATTTTCAGGACTAGAATATAAGTTATTTAATAATAATTGTTTAATACAGTGAATAATTATTTAATTTACGCCTAGTAAGTAAATAAATAATCGTAATATGTCAACCTTAACGTTATTATAAACTGATAGAAAGGTTAACTATCGTATTTGAAATTACTATAGTAACGATAATGTTGATAGGATTTTAATTAATCGGTCGGTTACATAATATTACGGATAAATTTCATTGTCAATTTGTTTTTATCGCGATTAAAAAACTGATTTAAATATAGTCAGATAAAATATTACGATGCTAAAACTTTTCTTTATTCTTATCGTTCGATCACAGTCGTATTTCATTATAGAAACGCTAATAAAGATCGCTTTAAAATATACGTACCTACTGATAAAAATGTTTTATAACTTACAGTGGAATTCTTAGAATTAGTCTTCTATTGTCATTACTAAATGACACGTTCACGTTAAAATTACAATACGTACAGTTTATATATTATTATTATTTTTAAATAATGCTGCTCGTTTATTAAGCCTTAAAATATATTAATTGTATTTTATAATTTTGAAAAATATGCAATACATAATTATCTGTTACTAAAACAATACCCCTATTTTACATACCGGTTAATTTTCAAGCGTTGTAATTCAATTTCTCATTAAGCACGAATTGATATATACTTTGTCCGATTCTTAAAAGTCAATTTCAGGCTAAACAAAATAACAACGATGAAATTCGATTATAATATGCGACTTAAAAATAGCCTTTTCTATTGGCTCATCGTATGATTGAAAAATCTAAAACAAAATATAATGTTGTATGAGAGTAGTGATTTTATGAATTAACGAAACAAAATAAAAAAAATGTTAAACGCTATAAAATTTATTTCATTAAGGCAAAGCTTTTCGATTTTTACATCATTTTCAAGCCACACAAAAACTGAAAATTTTTTGTAAAGTTTTTGTATGGCTTGAAAATGACGTGAAAGTCGAAAAGCTTTGCTAAAATAAAATAAATTTTACAGCGATTAACGTTGTTTTTATTTTGTTTTGTTAAAACAAAATTGTTACGATTTTAACGGTGGTTTACTCACCGAATATATCTATTAGATTAACTTACGCTATTTACACTACAGAGGAATTCGCATCACATATAATAATTTCAAGTCCCGTGTATTTTACAGAAACGAAATTTTTACATTTTTAAATAGTTTGGAAAATTTCAATCATATATTAATGGTATTATTTAATCGCAAGTGTACTTGGAAGTTTAACGTCGGACAGTCTGAAATGATTTCTTTTATAGAGTTATATAAAAATACGTTGTATCGAAACTACACACTATAAATATAATCAGCAGTGTAAACATTATCATAGAAAATCAAATTAAGTTATCTTTTCTTTGTAATCAGCCGCACAATCGCAAAAAAATAAAACGCACAAATGTAACGATATGCATGCTTAACGTACAGAATTAGAAACCATTAAATTAAGTAAAACTTTTTTTTTTTTAAAAAGTCGTTCAAATATTGTATTTTTGACGAATTTAATGTTTTCAACAAATCGTCTAATATTTTAATAATTGTAATAAAGATATTACGATCAGTGTTATACATAATTTGAAGTTAAATTTCAAACGAAGAGATAAAAATTATTATTTTTCAAAAATATATAACTAAAAAATTCATCAACTACAATAATTGTAAACTGTCGCACGCTGTTGTGCAATAAAACTTGTTCTCCGTTCGTAATAGGAATAATGAAAGCTCGTTTCACTGACTGAAAAATCACCAGCGAAGAAAAATAAAACATTTGATAGTGTAATATTATTTCGCGAAATATTCATAACCACGCGCGCACACACACACACACACACACACACACACACACACACACACACATATATATATATATATATATATATATATATATATATATATATATATATATATATATATATATATATATAACTAAATATTCGTGATAATGTATGCCGTAATATGATTGATTATTTATGTAGATATCATTATATTATGGTTGATAACCGTTCGGATTCTGCAATTGCCACCTCCACATATCTTCGCCTATACGAACATTAGTAAATAATAATTTACAAGATGAATGTAAATATGCAGGTAAATTAAATTTTATTTTTCCGAATTTTATAACGGCGTTTATTGTGATAAAAAAAAAAAATTATACATTAAGGGCGCGGCAAAAATATGTATCGTTCGATCAGTGAACGCAGTAGGGTTTTCTCTTTTTGTCGAAATAGCGATTTAGACAGTTCGTAACTTCGGAAAACGCTTTCTCGCTTAAAAAACGTTATTTACCGAAAAACATTGAAGAACTTGAGATTAAATTACAAGAAGTGGTATAGAGGGAAGCAATAAGAAACGTTTTAACCGTGTTCGTATTTTCTCTTGCGCATATGCGCACGGCTATTATTTCGTTCAAATTTTCGCTGCTTTGGGGTATAAGTCTTTGGCTCGTTCGCTCGCTCGTTTTACGTATTAATTCCCCATGTACAACGTGCCAATAGACGTTTCACTTCAATATCTGCGCTTCGAAATAGAAAACTTCAAAGGGATCAGTTCCGCCGCATGTCGGATAGAATATTTCATCAAGATCTCAGCTACTATCAAATACCAAATTATGTACACCCAATAGTTCTGAATTGCAGATTATCGCTGGAACAGTATGGATTTTAACACGGTATATATTCGACCAGTGGCGTAATTGCTAGAGCGTTCGACTGTGAACTCGACGGTCGAGGGTCCCAGTTTGCTACGATAAAAAGTTTTTCATCATTAAGAAACCCTTAATTATTACGGACAAGATAAGGACACTCCATTCCATATACGCGCGATTATTGCCTCGAACGCTAGTGTAATTTGTACGTAAAAATAGCTTAAAATGACTAGTCACGATGTTCGGTGACGATCATTTCGAGGGCGCACTTAATAACGACATCTATAAATAGAGAACTTGATCGAACTAACTGGTACGACCCGAACTGTCGAGACGAACTACACCATTATTTTTTTTAAGAACCGTTTAATTTCGTTCGGTAAGGGGAGGTTTTTAAAATCGAAAGTCAAATTTCGGACGAAAATTCTGGCTAACGTTTATGAAAATTTTGTTTAGAGATTCTGTAAATGTATCGAAAACGAAGGTTGTCATTTAAATAATGTTATGTTTTCAAATTATCAATATATACTGTTATGTTGGAAGTGTGCAGTGCTCAAAAACTTTTTTTCATATATAGGGTGATCCAGAGACGACGGAGGGTTTTTGTTTTTTAAATAGCGCAGTTGGTAACACTGCTACAACGTACGTGCTCCACGTTTAGTGTACATACGAGAGATTCGTTTTTGTTCAGTTTGTTATCATGACATCCTATAACGTGACGGAGCGCGTGATTTGCGTGGAATGTTATTTTCAGGGCGAATCGATCAAGACAGTGCAAAGAAAGTTTCAAAAAGAATTCAAAATTACGCGATTTTTTTTATTTTGTGGAAATACATTAAGAGCCGCGTTTACGAAAGACGTTCACAAGTTCTGAAAGACATGAAAACTCGGATTTTTGAAAAAATTTCAAAATTATGCTCGAAAAAGTCTTCGAAAATTTTGTAAAGACTGAATGAATGTATTGTTAAAAATGACGGTGATCTGAACGAGTGTTCGACAAATGATTGTAAGTTAATCTCTCGTTTTCCTATTTTTAAATAAAATTTCGTACAAAAATTGTGGTCGACTAATTTTTGAGTTATTAAAAAAACAACATAACCGTCCGTCTTCTCTGAGGCACTCTATCATGGTTACCACGATTAACTTCGAACGAGGTGATGATCGATTAAATTAAAACACGTTTCGTTATCAAAATTATAAATAGAATAAAGTTAATTTAAATAAAAATATTACTTTCAAATGTAACTGTTAACGTAGAATATGCCTAACGGATACAACGTTTGTTTAAGATACATGATTCTCGGTCTTAAAACATTAATTTCACACACATACACCGCAGTAGTGGTTTATAGAGAAGAAAATTTAATAATAAGATCGATTACTTAAAATTTTCGATAGAACTTTGTCTATGGATGTATCAACCCTCCCACATACACGTGCGCAGATACGTTATATATATATATATATATATATATATAGAGAGAGAGAGAGAGAGAGAGAGAGAGAGAGAGTAGGTTTTAAAATAGCTTACACATGTCGTTAAGTCCGTATTTGGTTTGCCAGTTTAGTTCCTTTTTTGCTAAACTTGCATCACAATATGATGAAGATATATCACCGATCCGTCTCTCTACAAATCTGTATGGAATATCACAGCCGCACGCTTTTTTGAAAGCGTTTAGGACCTTAACAAAGTACACAGAAAGAAATCAGTCTAAAGATTTCGTTTTACACGATATTCACAGTAAATAAGATTAGAAACGAAAAAAAAAATGATGTTATCTTACACGCTATAACATCTGCATTAATGTGCAACAATATTCGTATAAGCGAGATATGACGTAACATTTTAAAACAACAAAACATAAAATATTCTTCAATTAGTCAACTATCAACGCTAAACGACCGTATAACACAAATTCGCCAATTACGTTCGGGCAAAGTTGATATGAAAAAAAAAATGGAGTAGCCTTAATCAGATGTGTAGAACTAGCGAAAATCATTAATAATAAAAAAATTGTTTCTTTTAAACTTTAAAGAGAACAACTGAAGTGATCTTTTTAGATGATTAGTATAATTTTTAAAACTATTTTCGCGGTCGATATTCATAATTAGATAAAAATAAAATATATTTTATTATTAATAAATCGTTTTTTTTTTTATTTTATTATTAATAAATCGTTTTTTTTTTATTTTATTATTAATAAATCGTTTTTTTCTTTCTAAATTGAACGCGGTTATTCCGAAATTATTTTATCTAAAGATGATTAGTAATTAGTTGTAAAACTTTTACAAATTTGTTTCCGTAAAATAGTGCCGCTATCTATTATAACAATACGAATCTTATAAAACTGTTATTTCTGATAGAGAGCGACATTTGAATTCTCTAAAATTACGAAATATCGAATGGTCGATTGCACGTACATACATACAAGAGAAGATACTTAATAAAACGCCTTAACATAATACACTGTAAATTAATAATAAATGTAATCTGCTAACATTATTTTTTATATATATGTGTAAATATATTTATATAAGTGTGTATATGTGTATTATATTATATATATATATTTGTTTTTATTATTTGTTTTCTATTGAATATAGGACGAGCATCTTCATAATGTTTAGAGAGAGTGACATATGCTTTTGAGGTGTAATGCCCATATTTAAACATGGTGTTTAATAAATTTGAAAATTTAACCACTGCTTTCAATGAAAGATTTTTTATGGACGATAGTGAAGATACTATCATTGTCAACAGAATTTTTCGATTTGACGACTTTTAAAGCGTCAGAGACTTTATTAGGACTAATATAATCGACAATACATTGTACATTGTTTGCAGATTTTCCACAGACTGTTGTCTTTAGGTGAAAGCTTTGGGAGAAATAAATTAAATTTATCATTTTTATTTTTGTTCAACAGGTAACGTACTAGTTTATTAAGGAAAGTTAACATTCTTTTAATAATTGGCGATGGGTTCAAGTATCGATTTTTCACGTATAATCTTCGAACACGATTTTTAAGTTAATATCTACAACATAAGACGGAATAGCACTGTACGTAAAATTATACGCAGAATTTTTTGGGTATAAAACATTTGGCGGAAACAATCAAATTTCTGAATGCAAACGACTTTCAATGTTTAGAGAATTAGTTATCGACGCATTTAAATTAGAATTTTTGAATTTTCTGAACTAGGTTCAATTTACATTTTGATTATCAAAAACTAACTTCTCATACATTTGTTTTTTATCTACTGAGATGATTTCACATAAGTCCGAATGGACATTGTCTAAAGGTTGTTTTACATACTTTTCTTTTTTACTTCTAAAGCAAGGTTTCGAGAATTTGGCTTTGATACATACTTCCCAATTCTCTACTTCACCAGATATATCTTTAATTAACTTTTTGTCTTTGAGATACCTCAAAACATGATTTCCAATATGATTTAATCTCTTGTGCCATGTAAGCGAATTTATTCCATTTTTAGGTGACATCTTTAGAAAATACATTCCACAATCTAGAGTGAAACTTTTATAAAAGTGGTTTCCATAAATTATGCATTTTTTATTATTTTTAAAAAGTACATTATAGCCATTCTTATTTATTTGTGCAACTGAAATTACATTTTCTCGTAAATTTGGAACATACCAAACGTTTGCAAAACGTAACGTATTGCTAAAATATAACCTGTACCCATATGCAGTCAGTGAACCTTCTTCACTTGCTACATTAACATGTTCTGGATTTTGAAATGCTTTACACTCTTTTAGTAATTTTTCATCATTTACACAATGGTTTGTAGCACCAGAGTCTATTATAAATTTTATACCGTAAAAATTTTCATTTTCATCTAATCGTAATGTATTTACTGACATTATAGATCGTGTATCTTGTTTTTTCGAAATATGTTTTTATTCACATTTTTGCAAAATTTATCAATATGTCCTTTTTGTTTACACGATTTACAAAACTTATCTTTAAAATAACAATTTGCAACTTTATGGCCTATTTTTCCGCAACCATTACATTTTATGTTGCATATAGCTACATTATTATTTACGAGATTAGGTAAAATTATTGACTTACCTTTGGTACTTTCGATTATTAGTCGAGTTTTTACCTGCTCGTAATTCATCTCAGTCTCATTTTCAAGTACTGTGATTATTGTTTTCAAGTCTTCTTTCGCTTCTAATGCCGCAAATAAATTCATGAAAACGAATTCTTGATCAAGCTTCAGTTCAAGATTTGACGCCTCTTTTATAATTTCGTCATACCGTTTGATAAATTGTTCAACTGTTTCATTTTTTTCTATTTTTACATACCTGAACTTTTTATAGATTAAATACTTTTTATTTTCAACATTCCCTGTGAAGCGATTGTTTAATTTTTTTCACATTTCACTTGCTATTGTACAATTTGCGATGACTTGTAGTAATTCGTCATCTACGGTGGAAATTATAACGTTTCTTACTTTACAGTCCTGTTCCGTTTTTTCTTCTAGGCTTTTTAACCATACTCTAGCTTCTAGGAAGGTAGAAATTCGTATTTTCCACAACAAGTAATTTCCGTTTAACGTCAATTTCGGAATTGTTATTAACTGTTGATCCATGTTCAACACTTATATTTTAGACCCGTGTTCTAAAAAGGTAAATTAAACGCAAACTGACGATAGATGGAAAAAAAAATATTACGCAACGTTAACTGTAAACTGTTATCGCGAAACATGGACCTCTGCTACCGTGTTATTTTATTAAGATTAAAACAACATAGTTTTTAATCTGAATTATATTTACGATCCTAATACATATAAAACATATATATCCAAACTATATTTAGCATTAGATTAAAACTACATTATATTACATATGACGAATTATATAACATTAATACCAAGAATAATATATAACATTCCAACAACAAGTATATATACACATGATAACATTTTTATCCAAAAGAACTAATTGGCTTTGTACTCAGGAAACTATTCCAACAGAAAATATAGATTGAAACGAATAATAAGCCAAATAAACAATATTTTAATTTAAAAGAACACTTAACAAGGAATACGAAGTGGTTTACATACAAGAAATGTAGATAAAGTATTATTTTTAAATTTAAAATAAGTAATTAGTATTTTATTTGATTAATATTGTAAATAATTATAAATTATTTAATCTATCACCAGCTTTCAGCGACTAAACTGTTCTTGTATGCTATTATTTTTTGTTCAATAATAGTTAATTAAGCATAAATGCTAATTAATTTTACAATGATAAGAAAAACTTTCCAATAATATATAATCATAGAATCAAGTCTCCTTTACGTTTATTCATGAAAGTTAAGAAAAGCAAATTTAACTTTTTTAAATCTCGTTTTTTTTTTTCCAACTCAATGTCAAACTATCCCGCGTGAAAATAATAACGTACAAAAACATGGCAGGCAACCGATAATATTATAATCAAACGAACGGAACTTTGAATAAATAATACAAACAGGTCAAAAATCTAAAAATACCTACTAAAATATTCAAAACAAAATTAATCCGTCTTCGCCGAAGTTGTGATGCGTTAGATTTGTAATTAATATAGATTTATACAAGTACGTGCTCTATTGACATTTGTTGTGGTTTTTTCCCATTATCTTGCCTTCAATAACATCCTTGAAGATATTTTGATTTTGGCTTAATGCTTGATCTAGCTACTCTCTTTTCATTATTATTTACATTGTCAAATCAATAATTTAATTATATTGGCATGTATGTATGTGAAATAATCACGATAATTTTAAAACATTCAAACATCTGTATTTTAACTTTTTGTTTATTTATATTTACGAATACATTCTAATTTTTAAAAATAATGAATTTTACACTATTAGTGGAAAGTTGTAATTACTTAAATTATAATAAACATCTGTAAATTATATTAGTAGTCGGTAACGACAGAAAAACACATTATTACACACTCAATAAATGTTACTAAAGAATCGAATAATCCATAACTTATAAACCAACTAAAATTAGTTGTTAGTAGTCTACTAACACTATATTACGCGTTCCTTAAATTATAAGCTACTAACAAAAAGTAACTAAATATAAGTAGCTTATTTACAATATGCGACTAAATTGTTTTCGTAGTATAAATGCCGACTAAATAGTTTCACCGAAACCGACTTAACAAGTCAATAAACAACTTTTTAAAAAATCATTCGATTATATTATATTTTTATGTTTTTAATAATTTTTCATTAAAATAATTTGTAATTTACATTTGTCATTATTACTTTTCGAACGTTTTTAGTGCATGTGGAAGATCGTACATCGTATATTGTTTTATATATTTTTATGTTTTAAAAAATCTGTCGCGAGTTGGGATAATTAAATTTAAAACTAACGATATTTAAAATATAAACAGAATTGAAAATAATTAATGATTTATGATTAGTACATTACATTCGACATTACATATGAGGAAAACATTGACTATATCTGTTATTTATGTGAAACAAATGCAACTTAAAATAAAAACTATTAATTCATCGATTTTTAAAAACCGATATTACTAATTAGTCGGTTTGTGTGAATAATAATAATAATGTTGTGGATAATGATAACTTTTTTCGTATTTACGAATTTGACCCTGTTCATTTTTTATAAATCTAACAACACATTTGTAGCAATTCGTAATATTCGCATTTTACGTAATAAATATATAATTCGGTGTCTACTGAGAATTTATTCATTTATACATATTTATTATTTTATTATCTTACATATCTAAAACAGGCTTTGAAGACACGTGTTACCTTTATATAATTACGATCTTAACAGTATTGAAAGTAATTACTATATATCTTCATATACATACAACCTTATTTTACATCGTTCGATATATTTTTAATTATAGATATTTTTTAAATTTTACATAAATATTAAATGCTCTGTAATTGTGTAGCGTGGTGTTTTTCATGTTAAAAATCTCTTAATTATTGTGAAACTGGTTACTTTCATATCTCAAATATACGATTTTACTATAATGTCAAGTGTATTTTACTCGTAAAATGAAGAACCTATTAGATATTAAACAATGCGTACACACACATTATATATATATATTATATGTCCAGTTCAAGATAATGGCGATAGACCGGTCATGATGGCAGATGGAAATAATGATCGCGAATCACAGTACCTGAACTGAATGACCACGATATATATATATATATATATATATATATATATATATATATATACATATATATATATATATAAATAAATAAAATATATATAATATATACGTTTAAATTGTTTTAATATTTAAATTTTTGTAGGATCATCCGTTAAGATTCTAAAATTTTCCTATTCCGCAAATATAACGCGAAGCGATATCAGGTTAGGTTTGAGCTGTATCAGGTATTAAGATGATAAGAATAGATAGATACTACTACACTTTGATGTTGTCCAACAGGCCGAGAAGTTTAAATTAGAACTAGAATTAAATATGTTTTGCAGAGGTAAAATCGTTATTTTCAAATGTAGGAATTAACGCTAGCGCTCTCTATCGGAAGTACCAGTTTCGTAAGATTCATATTATTAAAATAGATAACGCGGCACTATCGAAATTTAAGATGTAGTTCAAAATTTTGATTTTCTCGAAAAATTTTGCTTTCCGCAATTTTTTTTATATCTAATCATTTTTATCGAAATGTGATTTTTTTTAAAAAAAAAAAAAAAAAACGTTTTTTTTTACAATCTTGCAGGAGCTAGAATCTTCCTAGTACGTATATTTGAATTTAAAAATATGGAAATATTAAAGGTATTTTTATCTTTTTTTTTTTTTTTTTTCAAAATTTTAAAACAAAATCTAATAGCAGCGCTGTTAAGTAACATAATGCGACGTTGGAATTTTTGATTATACAGGAGTTAAGGTGATATACATCGTACAAGATGGACTAGGAAAATAACTGGACTATTTATGAGAACGAGAAAAGAGGAGATTTTAAATCAGCTAGTGACGAGGTTTGACCATTTTCAGGACTAGAATATAAGTTATTTAATAATAATTGTTTAATACAGTGAATAATTATTTAATTTACGCCTAGTAAGTAAATAAATAATCGTAATATGTCAACCTTAACGTTATTATAAACTGATAGAAAGGTTAACTATCGTATTTGAAATTACTATAGTAACGATAATGTTGATAGGATTTTAATTAATCGGTCGGTTACATAATATTACGGATAAATTTCATTGTCAATTTGTTTTTATCGCGATTAAAAAACTGATTTAAATATAGTCAGATAAAATATTACGATGCTAAAACTTTTCTTTATTCTTATCGTTCGATCACAGTCGTATTTCATTATAGAAACGCTAATAAAGATCGCTTTAAAATATACGTACCTACTGATAAAAATGTTTTATAACTTACAGTGGAATTCTTAGAATTAGTCTTCTATTGTCATTACTAAATGACACGTTCACGTTAAAATTACAATACGTACAGTTTATATATTATTATTATTTTTAAATAATGCTGCTCGTTTATTAAGCCTTAAAATATATTAATTGTATTTTATAATTTTGAAAAATATGCAATACATAATTATCTGTTACTAAAACAATACCCCTATTTTACATACCGGTTAATTTTCAAGCGTTGTAATTCAATTTCTCATTAAGCACGAATTGATATATACTTTGTCCGATTCTTAAAAGTCAATTTCAGGCTAAACAAAATAACAACGATGAAATTCGATTATAATATGCGACTTAAAAATAGCCTTTTCTATTGGCTCATCGTATGATTGAAAAATCTAAAACAAAATATAATGTTGTATGAGAGTAGTGATTTTATGAATTAACGAAACAAAATAAAAAAAATGTTAAACGCTATAAAATTTATTTCATTAAGGCAAAGCTTTTCGATTTTTACATCATTTTCAAGCCACACAAAAACTGAAAATTTTTTGTAAAGTTTTTGTATGGCTTGAAAATGACGTGAAAGTCGAAAAGCTTTGCTAAAATAAAATAAATTTTACAGCGATTAACGTTGTTTTTATTTTGTTTTGTTAAAACAAAATTGTTACGATTTTAACGGTGGTTTACTCACCGAATATATCTATTAGATTAACTTACGCTATTTACACTACAGAGGAATTCGCATCACATATAATAATTTCAAGTCCCGTGTATTTTACAGAAACGAAATTTTTACATTTTTAAATAGTTTGGAAAATTTCAATCATATATTAATGGTATTATTTAATCGCAAGTGTACTTGGAAGTTTAACGTCGGACAGTCTGAAATGATTTCTTTTATAGAGTTATATAAAAATACGTTGTATCGAAACTACACACTATAAATATAATCAGCAGTGTAAACATTATCATAGAAAATCAAATTAAGTTATCTTTTCTTTGTAATCAGCCGCACAATCGCAAAAAAATAAAACGCACAAATGTAACGATATGCATGCTTAACGTACAGAATTAGAAACCATTAAATTAAGTAAAACTTTTTTTTTTTTAAAAAGTCGTTCAAATATTGTATTTTTGACGAATTTAATGTTTTCAACAAATCGTCTAATATTTTAATAATTGTAATAAAGATATTACGATCAGTGTTATACATAATTTGAAGTTAAATTTCAAACGAAGAGATAAAAATTATTATTTTTCAAAAATATATAACTAAAAAATTCATCAACTACAATAATTGTAAACTGTCGCACGCTGTTGTGCAATAAAACTTGTTCTCCGTTCGTAATAGGAATAATGAAAGCTCGTTTCACTGACTGAAAAATCACCAGCGAAGAAAAATAAAACATTTGATAGTGTAATATTATTTCGCGAAATATTCATAACCACGCGCGCACACACACACACACACACACACACACACACACACACACACACATATATATATATATATATATATATATATATATATATATATATATATATATATATATATATATATATATATAACTAAATATTCGTGATAATGTATGCCGTAATATGATTGATTATTTATGTAGATATCATTATATTATGGTTGATAACCGTTCGGATTCTGCAATTGCCACCTCCACATATCTTCGCCTATACGAACATTAGTAAATAATAATTTACAAGATGAATGTAAATATGCAGGTAAATTAAATTTTATTTTTCCGAATTTTATAACGGCGTTTATTGTGATAAAAAAAAAAAATTATACATTAAGGGCGCGGCAAAAATATGTATCGTTCGATCAGTGAACGCAGTAGGGTTTTCTCTTTTTGTCGAAATAGCGATTTAGACAGTTCGTAACTTCGGAAAACGCTTTCTCGCTTAAAAAACGTTATTTACCGAAAAACATTGAAGAACTTGAGATTAAATTACAAGAAGTGGTATAGAGGGAAGCAATAAGAAACGTTTTAACCGTGTTCGTATTTTCTCTTGCGCATATGCGCACGGCTATTATTTCGTTCAAATTTTCGCTGCTTTGGGGTATAAGTCTTTGGCTCGTTCGCTCGCTCGTTTTACGTATTAATTCCCCATGTACAACGTGCCAATAGACGTTTCACTTCAATATCTGCGCTTCGAAATAGAAAACTTCAAAGGGATCAGTTCCGCCGCATGTCGGATAGAATATTTCATCAAGATCTCAGCTACTATCAAATACCAAATTATGTACACCCAATAGTTCTGAATTGCAGATTATCGCTGGAACAGTATGGATTTTAACACGGTATATATTCGACCAGTGGCGTAATTGCTAGAGCGTTCGACTGTGAACTCGACGGTCGAGGGTCCCAGTTTGCTACGATAAAAAGTTTTTCATCATTAAGAAACCCTTAATTATTACGGACAAGATAAGGACACTCCATTCCATATACGCGCGATTATTGCCTCGAACGCTAGTGTAATTTGTACGTAAAAATAGCTTAAAATGACTAGTCACGATGTTCGGTGACGATCATTTCGAGGGCGCACTTAATAACGACATCTATAAATAGAGAACTTGATCGAACTAACTGGTACGACCCGAACTGTCGAGACGAACTACACCATTATTTTTTTTAAGAACCGTTTAATTTCGTTCGGTAAGGGGAGGTTTTTAAAATCGAAAGTCAAATTTCGGACGAAAATTCTGGCTAACGTTTATGAAAATTTTGTTTAGAGATTCTGTAAATGTATCGAAAACGAAGGTTGTCATTTAAATAATGTTATGTTTTCAAATTATCAATATATACTGTTATGTTGGAAGTGTGCAGTGCTCAAAAACTTTTTTTCATATATAGGGTGATCCAGAGACGACGGAGGGTTTTTGTTTTTTAAATAGCGCAGTTGGTAACACTGCTACAACGTACGTGCTCCACGTTTAGTGTACATACGAGAGATTCGTTTTTGTTCAGTTTGTTATCATGACATCCTATAACGTGACGGAGCGCGTGATTTGCGTGGAATGTTATTTTCAGGGCGAATCGATCAAGACAGTGCAAAGAAAGTTTCAAAAAGAATTCAAAATTACGCGATTTTTTTTATTTTGTGGAAATACATTAAGAGCCGCGTTTACGAAAGACGTTCACAAGTTCTGAAAGACATGAAAACTCGGATTTTTGAAAAAATTTCAAAATTATGCTCGAAAAAGTCTTCGAAAATTTTGTAAAGACTGAATGAATGTATTGTTAAAAATGACGGTGATCTGAACGAGTGTTCGACAAATGATTGTAAGTTAATCTCTCGTTTTCCTATTTTTAAATAAAATTTCGTACAAAAATTGTGGTCGACTAATTTTTGAGTTATTAAAAAAACAACATAACCGTCCGTCTTCTCTGAGGCACTCTATCATGGTTACCACGATTAACTTCGAACGAGGTGATGATCGATTAAATTAAAACACGTTTCGTTATCAAAATTATAAATAGAATAAAGTTAATTTAAATAAAAATATTACTTTCAAATGTAACTGTTAACGTAGAATATGCCTAACGGATACAACGTTTGTTTAAGATACATGATTCTCGGTCTTAAAACATTAATTTCACACACATACACCGCAGTAGTGGTTTATAGAGAAGAAAATTTAATAATAAGATCGATTACTTAAAATTTTCGATAGAACTTTGTCTATGGATGTATCAACCCTCCCACATACACGTGCGCAGATACGTTATATATATATATATATATATATATAGAGAGAGAGAGAGAGAGAGAGAGAGAGAGAGAGTAGGTTTTAAAATAGCTTACACATGTCGTTAAGTCCGTATTTGGTTTGCCAGTTTAGTTCCTTTTTTGCTAAACTTGCATCACAATATGATGAAGATATATCACCGATCCGTCTCTCTACAAATCTGTATGGAATATCACAGCCGCACGCTTTTTTGAAAGCGTTTAGGACCTTAACAAAGTACACAGAAAGAAATCAGTCTAAAGATTTCGTTTTACACGATATTCACAGTAAATAAGATTAGAAACGAAAAAAAAAATGATGTTATCTTACACGCTATAACATCTGCATTAATGTGCAACAATATTCGTATAAGCGAGATATGACGTAACATTTTAAAACAACAAAACATAAAATATTCTTCAATTAGTCA
This sequence comes from Coronaproctus castanopsis, assembly GCA_032883995.1. Classification (NCBI taxonomy): domain Eukaryota; kingdom Metazoa; phylum Arthropoda; class Insecta; order Hemiptera; family Monophlebidae; genus Coronaproctus; species Coronaproctus castanopsis. The sequence continues at coordinate 39,435,171 of CM065054.1, forward strand.
ACTATCAACGCTAAACGACCGTATAACACAAATTCGCCAATTACGTTCGGGCAAAGTTGATATGAAAAAAAAAATGGAGTAGCCTTAATCAGATGTGTAGAACTAGCGAAAATCATTAATAATAAAAAAATTGTTTCTTTTAAACTTTAAAGAGAACAACTGAAGTGATCTTTTTAGATGATTAGTATAATTTTTAAAACTATTTTCGCGGTCGATATTCATAATTAGATAAAAATAAAATATATTTTATTATTAATAAATCGTTTTTTTTTTTATTTTATTATTAATAAATCGTTTTTTTTTTATTTTATTATTAATAAATCGTTTTTTTCTTTCTAAATTGAACGCGGTTATTCCGAAATTATTTTATCTAAAGATGATTAGTAATTAGTTGTAAAACTTTTACAAATTTGTTTCCGTAAAATAGTGCCGCTATCTATTATAACAATACGAATCTTATAAAACTGTTATTTCTGATAGAGAGCGACATTTGAATTCTCTAAAATTACGAAATATCGAATGGTCGATTGCACGTACATACATACAAGAGAAGATACTTAATAAAACGCCTTAACATAATACACTGTAAATTAATAATAAATGTAATCTGCTAACATTATTTTTTATATATATGTGTAAATATATTTATATAAGTGTGTATATGTGTATTATATTATATATATATATTTGTTTTTATTATTTGTTTTCTATTGAATATAGGACGAGCATCTTCATAATGTTTAGAGAGAGTGACATATGCTTTTGAGGTGTAATGCCCATATTTAAACATGGTGTTTAATAAATTTGAAAATTTAACCACTGCTTTCAATGAAAGATTTTTTATGGACGATAGTGAAGATACTATCATTGTCAACAGAATTTTTCGATTTGACGACTTTTAAAGCGTCAGAGACTTTATTAGGACTAATATAATCGACAATACATTGTACATTGTTTGCAGATTTTCCACAGACTGTTGTCTTTAGGTGAAAGCTTTGGGAGAAATAAATTAAATTTATCATTTTTATTTTTGTTCAACAGGTAACGTACTAGTTTATTAAGGAAAGTTAACATTCTTTTAATAATTGGCGATGGGTTCAAGTATCGATTTTTCACGTATAATCTTCGAACACGATTTTTAAGTTAATATCTACAACATAAGACGGAATAGCACTGTACGTAAAATTATACGCAGAATTTTTTGGGTATAAAACATTTGGCGGAAACAATCAAATTTCTGAATGCAAACGACTTTCAATGTTTAGAGAATTAGTTATCGACGCATTTAAATTAGAATTTTTGAATTTTCTGAACTAGGTTCAATTTACATTTTGATTATCAAAAACTAACTTCTCATACATTTGTTTTTTATCTACTGAGATGATTTCACATAAGTCCGAATGGACATTGTCTAAAGGTTGTTTTACATACTTTTCTTTTTTACTTCTAAAGCAAGGTTTCGAGAATTTGGCTTTGATACATACTTCCCAATTCTCTACTTCACCAGATATATCTTTAATTAACTTTTTGTCTTTGAGATACCTCAAAACATGATTTCCAATATGATTTAATCTCTTGTGCCATGTAAGCGAATTTATTCCATTTTTAGGTGACATCTTTAGAAAATACATTCCACAATCTAGAGTGAAACTTTTATAAAAGTGGTTTCCATAAATTATGCATTTTTTATTATTTTTAAAAAGTACATTATAGCCATTCTTATTTATTTGTGCAACTGAAATTACATTTTCTCGTAAATTTGGAACATACCAAACGTTTGCAAAACGTAACGTATTGCTAAAATATAACCTGTACCCATATGCAGTCAGTGAACCTTCTTCACTTGCTACATTAACATGTTCTGGATTTTGAAATGCTTTACACTCTTTTAGTAATTTTTCATCATTTACACAATGGTTTGTAGCACCAGAGTCTATTATAAATTTTATACCGTAAAAATTTTCATTTTCATCTAATCGTAATGTATTTACTGACATTATAGATCGTGTATCTTGTTTTTTCGAAATATGTTTTTATTCACATTTTTGCAAAATTTATCAATATGTCCTTTTTGTTTACACGATTTACAAAACTTATCTTTAAAATAACAATTTGCAACTTTATGGCCTATTTTTCCGCAACCATTACATTTTATGTTGCATATAGCTACATTATTATTTACGAGATTAGGTAAAATTATTGACTTACCTTTGGTACTTTCGATTATTAGTCGAGTTTTTACCTGCTCGTAATTCATCTCAGTCTCATTTTCAAGTACTGTGATTATTGTTTTCAAGTCTTCTTTCGCTTCTAATGCCGCAAATAAATTCATGAAAACGAATTCTTGATCAAGCTTCAGTTCAAGATTTGACGCCTCTTTTATAATTTCGTCATACCGTTTGATAAATTGTTCAACTGTTTCATTTTTTTCTATTTTTACATACCTGAACTTTTTATAGATTAAATACTTTTTATTTTCAACATTCCCTGTGAAGCGATTGTTTAATTTTTTTCACATTTCACTTGCTATTGTACAATTTGCGATGACTTGTAGTAATTCGTCATCTACGGTGGAAATTATAACGTTTCTTACTTTACAGTCCTGTTCCGTTTTTTCTTCTAGGCTTTTTAACCATACTCTAGCTTCTAGGAAGGTAGAAATTCGTATTTTCCACAACAAGTAATTTCCGTTTAACGTCAATTTCGGAATTGTTATTAACTGTTGATCCATGTTCAACACTTATATTTTAGACCCGTGTTCTAAAAAGGTAAATTAAACGCAAACTGACGATAGATGGAAAAAAAAATATTACGCAACGTTAACTGTAAACTGTTATCGCGAAACATGGACCTCTGCTACCGTGTTATTTTATTAAGATTAAAACAACATAGTTTTTAATCTGAATTATATTTACGATCCTAATACATATAAAACATATATATCCAAACTATATTTAGCATTAGATTAAAACTACATTATATTACATATGACGAATTATATAACATTAATACCAAGAATAATATATAACATTCCAACAACAAGTATATATACACATGATAACATTTTTATCCAAAAGAACTAATTGGCTTTGTACTCAGGAAACTATTCCAACAGAAAATATAGATTGAAACGAATAATAAGCCAAATAAACAATATTTTAATTTAAAAGAACACTTAACAAGGAATACGAAGTGGTTTACATACAAGAAATGTAGATAAAGTATTATTTTTAAATTTAAAATAAGTAATTAGTATTTTATTTGATTAATATTGTAAATAATTATAAATTATTTAATCTATCACCAGCTTTCAGCGACTAAACTGTTCTTGTATGCTATTATTTTTTGTTCAATAATAGTTAATTAAGCATAAATGCTAATTAATTTTACAATGATAAGAAAAACTTTCCAATAATATATAATCATAGAATCAAGTCTCCTTTACGTTTATTCATGAAAGTTAAGAAAAGCAAATTTAACTTTTTTAAATCTCGTTTTTTTTTTTCCAACTCAATGTCAAACTATCCCGCGTGAAAATAATAACGTACAAAAACATGGCAGGCAACCGATAATATTATAATCAAACGAACGGAACTTTGAATAAATAATACAAACAGGTCAAAAATCTAAAAATACCTACTAAAATATTCAAAACAAAATTAATCCGTCTTCGCCGAAGTTGTGATGCGTTAGATTTGTAATTAATATAGATTTATACAAGTACGTGCTCTATTGACATTTGTTGTGGTTTTTTCCCATTATCTTGCCTTCAATAACATCCTTGAAGATATTTTGATTTTGGCTTAATGCTTGATCTAGCTACTCTCTTTTCATTATTATTTACATTGTCAAATCAATAATTTAATTATATTGGCATGTATGTATGTGAAATAATCACGATAATTTTAAAACATTCAAACATCTGTATTTTAACTTTTTGTTTATTTATATTTACGAATACATTCTAATTTTTAAAAATAATGAATTTTACACTATTAGTGGAAAGTTGTAATTACTTAAATTATAATAAACATCTGTAAATTATATTAGTAGTCGGTAACGACAGAAAAACACATTATTACACACTCAATAAATGTTACTAAAGAATCGAATAATCCATAACTTATAAACCAACTAAAATTAGTTGTTAGTAGTCTACTAACACTATATTACGCGTTCCTTAAATTATAAGCTACTAACAAAAAGTAACTAAATATAAGTAGCTTATTTACAATATGCGACTAAATTGTTTTCGTAGTATAAATGCCGACTAAATAGTTTCACCGAAACCGACTTAACAAGTCAATAAACAACTTTTTAAAAAATCATTCGATTATATTATATTTTTATGTTTTTAATAATTTTTCATTAAAATAATTTGTAATTTACATTTGTCATTATTACTTTTCGAACGTTTTTAGTGCATGTGGAAGATCGTACATCGTATATTGTTTTATATATTTTTATGTTTTAAAAAATCTGTCGCGAGTTGGGATAATTAAATTTAAAACTAACGATATTTAAAATATAAACAGAATTGAAAATAATTAATGATTTATGATTAGTACATTACATTCGACATTACATATGAGGAAAACATTGACTATATCTGTTATTTATGTGAAACAAATGCAACTTAAAATAAAAACTATTAATTCATCGATTTTTAAAAACCGATATTACTAATTAGTCGGTTTGTGTGAATAATAATAATAATGTTGTGGATAATGATAACTTTTTTCGTATTTACGAATTTGACCCTGTTCATTTTTTATAAATCTAACAACACATTTGTAGCAATTCGTAATATTCGCATTTTACGTAATAAATATATAATTCGGTGTCTACTGAGAATTTATTCATTTATACATATTTATTATTTTATTATCTTACATATCTAAAACAGGCTTTGAAGACACGTGTTACCTTTATATAATTACGATCTTAACAGTATTGAAAGTAATTACTATATATCTTCATATACATACAACCTTATTTTACATCGTTCGATATATTTTTAATTATAGATATTTTTTAAATTTTACATAAATATTAAATGCTCTGTAATTGTGTAGCGTGGTGTTTTTCATGTTAAAAATCTCTTAATTATTGTGAAACTGGTTACTTTCATATCTCAAATATACGATTTTACTATAATGTCAAGTGTATTTTACTCGTAAAATGAAGAACCTATTAGATATTAAACAATGCGTACACACACATTATATATATATATTATATGTCCAGTTCAAGATAATGGCGATAGACCGGTCATGATGGCAGATGGAAATAATGATCGCGAATCACAGTACCTGAACTGAATGACCACGATATATATATATATATATATATATATATATATATATATATACATATATATATATATATATAAATAAATAAAATATATATAATATATACGTTTAAATTGTTTTAATATTTAAATTTTTGTAGGATCATCCGTTAAGATTCTAAAATTTTCCTATTCCGCAAATATAACGCGAAGCGATATCAGGTTAGGTTTGAGCTGTATCAGGTATTAAGATGATAAGAATAGATAGATACTACTACACTTTGATGTTGTCCAACAGGCCGAGAAGTTTAAATTAGAACTAGAATTAAATATGTTTTGCAGAGGTAAAATCGTTATTTTCAAATGTAGGAATTAACGCTAGCGCTCTCTATCGGAAGTACCAGTTTCGTAAGATTCATATTATTAAAATAGATAACGCGGCACTATCGAAATTTAAGATGTAGTTCAAAATTTTGATTTTCTCGAAAAATTTTGCTTTCCGCAATTTTTTTTATATCTAATCATTTTTATCGAAATGTGATTTTTTTTAAAAAAAAAAAAAAAAAACGTTTTTTTTTACAATCTTGCAGGAGCTAGAATCTTCCTAGTACGTATATTTGAATTTAAAAATATGGAAATATTAAAGGTATTTTTATCTTTTTTTTTTTTTTTTTTCAAAATTTTAAAACAAAATCTAATAGCAGCGCTGTTAAGTAACATAATGCGACGTTGGAATTTTTGATTATACAGGAGTTAAGGTGATATACATCGTACAAGATGGACTAGGAAAATAACTGGACTATTTATGAGAACGAGAAAAGAGGAGATTTTAAATCAGCTAGTGACGAGGTTTGACCATTTTCAGGACTAGAATATAAGTTATTTAATAATAATTGTTTAATACAGTGAATAATTATTTAATTTACGCCTAGTAAGTAAATAAATAATCGTAATATGTCAACCTTAACGTTATTATAAACTGATAGAAAGGTTAACTATCGTATTTGAAATTACTATAGTAACGATAATGTTGATAGGATTTTAATTAATCGGTCGGTTACATAATATTACGGATAAATTTCATTGTCAATTTGTTTTTATCGCGATTAAAAAACTGATTTAAATATAGTCAGATAAAATATTACGATGCTAAAACTTTTCTTTATTCTTATCGTTCGATCACAGTCGTATTTCATTATAGAAACGCTAATAAAGATCGCTTTAAAATATACGTACCTACTGATAAAAATGTTTTATAACTTACAGTGGAATTCTTAGAATTAGTCTTCTATTGTCATTACTAAATGACACGTTCACGTTAAAATTACAATACGTACAGTTTATATATTATTATTATTTTTAAATAATGCTGCTCGTTTATTAAGCCTTAAAATATATTAATTGTATTTTATAATTTTGAAAAATATGCAATACATAATTATCTGTTACTAAAACAATACCCCTATTTTACATACCGGTTAATTTTCAAGCGTTGTAATTCAATTTCTCATTAAGCACGAATTGATATATACTTTGTCCGATTCTTAAAAGTCAATTTCAGGCTAAACAAAATAACAACGATGAAATTCGATTATAATATGCGACTTAAAAATAGCCTTTTCTATTGGCTCATCGTATGATTGAAAAATCTAAAACAAAATATAATGTTGTATGAGAGTAGTGATTTTATGAATTAACGAAACAAAATAAAAAAAATGTTAAACGCTATAAAATTTATTTCATTAAGGCAAAGCTTTTCGATTTTTACATCATTTTCAAGCCACACAAAAACTGAAAATTTTTTGTAAAGTTTTTGTATGGCTTGAAAATGACGTGAAAGTCGAAAAGCTTTGCTAAAATAAAATAAATTTTACAGCGATTAACGTTGTTTTTATTTTGTTTTGTTAAAACAAAATTGTTACGATTTTAACGGTGGTTTACTCACCGAATATATCTATTAGATTAACTTACGCTATTTACACTACAGAGGAATTCGCATCACATATAATAATTTCAAGTCCCGTGTATTTTACAGAAACGAAATTTTTACATTTTTAAATAGTTTGGAAAATTTCAATCATATATTAATGGTATTATTTAATCGCAAGTGTACTTGGAAGTTTAACGTCGGACAGTCTGAAATGATTTCTTTTATAGAGTTATATAAAAATACGTTGTATCGAAACTACACACTATAAATATAATCAGCAGTGTAAACATTATCATAGAAAATCAAATTAAGTTATCTTTTCTTTGTAATCAGCCGCACAATCGCAAAAAAATAAAACGCACAAATGTAACGATATGCATGCTTAACGTACAGAATTAGAAACCATTAAATTAAGTAAAACTTTTTTTTTTTTAAAAAGTCGTTCAAATATTGTATTTTTGACGAATTTAATGTTTTCAACAAATCGTCTAATATTTTAATAATTGTAATAAAGATATTACGATCAGTGTTATACATAATTTGAAGTTAAATTTCAAACGAAGAGATAAAAATTATTATTTTTCAAAAATATATAACTAAAAAATTCATCAACTACAATAATTGTAAACTGTCGCACGCTGTTGTGCAATAAAACTTGTTCTCCGTTCGTAATAGGAATAATGAAAGCTCGTTTCACTGACTGAAAAATCACCAGCGAAGAAAAATAAAACATTTGATAGTGTAATATTATTTCGCGAAATATTCATAACCACGCGCGCACACACACACACACACACACACACACACACACACACACACACACACATATATATATATATATATATATATATATATATATATATATATATATATATATATATATATAACTAAATATTCGTGATAATGTATGCCGTAATATGATTGATTATTTATGTAGATATCATTATATTATGGTTGATAACCGTTCGGATTCTGCAATTGCCACCTCCACATATCTTCGCCTATACGAACATTAGTAAATAATAATTTACAAGATGAATGTAAATATGCAGGTAAATTAAATTTTATTTTTCCGAATTTTATAACGGCGTTTATTGTGATAAAAAAAAAAAATTATACATTAAGGGCGCGGCAAAAATATGTATCGTTCGATCAGTGAACGCAGTAGGGTTTTCTCTTTTTGTCGAAATAGCGATTTAGACAGTTCGTAACTTCGGAAAACGCTTTCTCGCTTAAAAAACGTTATTTACCGAAAAACATTGAAGAACTTGAGATTAAATTACAAGAAGTGGTATAGAGGGAAGCAATAAGAAACGTTTTAACCGTGTTCGTATTTTCTCTTGCGCATATGCGCACGGCTATTATTTCGTTCAAATTTTCGCTGCTTTGGGGTATAAGTCTTTGGCTCGTTCGCTCGCTCGTTTTACGTATTAATTCCCCATGTACAACGTGCCAATAGACGTTTCACTTCAATATCTGCGCTTCGAAATAGAAAACTTCAAAGGGATCAGTTCCGCCGCATGTCGGATAGAATATTTCATCAAGATCTCAGCTACTATCAAATACCAAATTATGTACACCCAATAGTTCTGAATTGCAGATTATCGCTGGAACAGTATGGATTTTAACACGGTATATATTCGACCAGTGGCGTAATTGCTAGAGCGTTCGACTGTGAACTCGACGGTCGAGGGTCCCAGTTTGCTACGATAAAAAGTTTTTCATCATTAAGAAACCCTTAATTATTACGGACAAGATAAGGACACTCCATTCCATATACGCGCGATTATTGCCTCGAACGCTAGTGTAATTTGTACGTAAAAATAGCTTAAAATGACTAGTCACGATGTTCGGTGACGATCATTTCGAGGGCGCACTTAATAACGACATCTATAAATAGAGAACTTGATCGAACTAACTGGTACGACCCGAACTGTCGAGACGAACTACACCATTATTTTTTTTAAGAACCGTTTAATTTCGTTCGGTAAGGGGAGGTTTTTAAAATCGAAAGTCAAATTTCGGACGAAAATTCTGGCTAACGTTTATGAAAATTTTGTTTAGAGATTCTGTAAATGTATCGAAAACGAAGGTTGTCATTTAAATAATGTTATGTTTTCAAATTATCAATATATACTGTTATGTTGGAAGTGTGCAGTGCTCAAAAACTTTTTTTCATATATAGGGTGATCCAGAGACGACGGAGGGTTTTTGTTTTTTAAATAGCGCAGTTGGTAACACTGCTACAACGTACGTGCTCCACGTTTAGTGTACATACGAGAGATTCGTTTTTGTTCAGTTTGTTATCATGACATCCTATAACGTGACGGAGCGCGTGATTTGCGTGGAATGTTATTTTCAGGGCGAATCGATCAAGACAGTGCAAAGAAAGTTTCAAAAAGAATTCAAAATTACGCGATTTTTTTTATTTTGTGGAAATACATTAAGAGCCGCGTTTACGAAAGACGTTCACAAGTTCTGAAAGACATGAAAACTCGGATTTTTGAAAAAATTTCAAAATTATGCTCGAAAAAGTCTTCGAAAATTTTGTAAAGACTGAATGAATGTATTGTTAAAAATGACGGTGATCTGAACGAGTGTTCGACAAATGATTGTAAGTTAATCTCTCGTTTTCCTATTTTTAAATAAAATTTCGTACAAAAATTGTGGTCGACTAATTTTTGAGTTATTAAAAAAACAACATAACCGTCCGTCTTCTCTGAGGCACTCTATCATGGTTACCACGATTAACTTCGAACGAGGTGATGATCGATTAAATTAAAACACGTTTCGTTATCAAAATTATAAATAGAATAAAGTTAATTTAAATAAAAATATTACTTTCAAATGTAACTGTTAACGTAGAATATGCCTAACGGATACAACGTTTGTTTAAGATACATGATTCTCGGTCTTAAAACATTAATTTCACACACATACACCGCAGTAGTGGTTTATAGAGAAGAAAATTTAATAATAAGATCGATTACTTAAAATTTTCGATAGAACTTTGTCTATGGATGTATCAACCCTCCCACATACACGTGCGCAGATACGTTATATATATATATATATATATATATATAGAGAGAGAGAGAGAGAGAGAGAGAGAGAGAGTAGGTTTTAAAATAGCTTACACATGTCGTTAAGTCCGTATTTGGTTTGCCAGTTTAGTTCCTTTTTTGCTAAACTTGCATCACAATATGATGAAGATATATCACCGATCCGTCTCTCTACAAATCTGTATGGAATATCACAGCCGCACGCTTTTTTGAAAGCGTTTAGGACCTTAACAAAGTACACAGAAAGAAATCAGTCTAAAGATTTCGTTTTACACGATATTCACAGTAAATAAGATTAGAAACGAAAAAAAAAATGATGTTATCTTACACGCTATAACATCTGCATTAATGTGCAACAATATTCGTATAAGCGAGATATGACGTAACATTTTAAAACAACAAAACATAAAATATTCTTCAATTAGTCAACTATCAACGCTAAACGACCGTATAACACAAATTCGCCAATTACGTTCGGGCAAAGTTGATATGAAAAAAAAAATGGAGTAGCCTTAATCAGATGTGTAGAACTAGCGAAAATCATTAATAATAAAAAAATTGTTTCTTTTAAACTTTAAAGAGAACAACTGAAGTGATCTTTTTAGATGATTAGTATAATTTTTAAAACTATTTTCGCGGTCGATATTCATAATTAGATAAAAATAAAATATATTTTATTATTAATAAATCGTTTTTTTTTTTATTTTATTATTAATAAATCGTTTTTTTTTTATTTTATTATTAATAAATCGTTTTTTTCTTTCTAAATTGAACGCGGTTATTCCGAAATTATTTTATCTAAAGATGATTAGTAATTAGTTGTAAAACTTTTACAAATTTGTTTCCGTAAAATAGTGCCGCTATCTATTATAACAATACGAATCTTATAAAACTGTTATTTCTGATAGAGAGCGACATTTGAATTCTCTAAAATTACGAAATATCGAATGGTCGATTGCACGTACATACATACAAGAGAAGATACTTAATAAAACGCCTTAACATAATACACTGTAAATTAATAATAAATGTAATCTGCTAACATTATTTTTTATATATATGTGTAAATATATTTATATAAGTGTGTATATGTGTATTATATTATATATATATATTTGTTTTTATTATTTGTTTTCTATTGAATATAGGACGAGCATCTTCATAATGTTTAGAGAGAGTGACATATGCTTTTGAGGTGTAATGCCCATATTTAAACATGGTGTTTAATAAATTTGAAAATTTAACCACTGCTTTCAATGAAAGATTTTTTATGGACGATAGTGAAGATACTATCATTGTCAACAGAATTTTTCGATTTGACGACTTTTAAAGCGTCAGAGACTTTATTAGGACTAATATAATCGACAATACATTGTACATTGTTTGCAGATTTTCCACAGACTGTTGTCTTTAGGTGAAAGCTTTGGGAGAAATAAATTAAATTTATCATTTTTATTTTTGTTCAACAGGTAACGTACTAGTTTATTAAGGAAAGTTAACATTCTTTTAATAATTGGCGATGGGTTCAAGTATCGATTTTTCACGTATAATCTTCGAACACGATTTTTAAGTTAATATCTACAACATAAGACGGAATAGCACTGTACGTAAAATTATACGCAGAATTTTTTGGGTATAAAACATTTGGCGGAAACAATCAAATTTCTGAATGCAAACGACTTTCAATGTTTAGAGAATTAGTTATCGACGCATTTAAATTAGAATTTTTGAATTTTCTGAACTAGGTTCAATTTACATTTTGATTATCAAAAACTAACTTCTCATACATTTGTTTTTTATCTACTGAGATGATTTCACATAAGTCCGAATGGACATTGTCTAAAGGTTGTTTTACATACTTTTCTTTTTTACTTCTAAAGCAAGGTTTCGAGAATTTGGCTTTGATACATACTTCCCAATTCTCTACTTCACCAGATATATCTTTAATTAACTTTTTGTCTTTGAGATACCTCAAAACATGATTTCCAATATGATTTAATCTCTTGTGCCATGTAAGCGAATTTATTCCATTTTTAGGTGACATCTTTAGAAAATACATTCCACAATCTAGAGTGAAACTTTTATAAAAGTGGTTTCCATAAATTATGCATTTTTTATTATTTTTAAAAAGTACATTATAGCCATTCTTATTTATTTGTGCAACTGAAATTACATTTTCTCGTAAATTTGGAACATACCAAACGTTTGCAAAACGTAACGTATTGCTAAAATATAACCTGTACCCATATGCAGTCAGTGAACCTTCTTCACTTGCTACATTAACATGTTCTGGATTTTGAAATGCTTTACACTCTTTTAGTAATTTTTCATCATTTACACAATGGTTTGTAGCACCAGAGTCTATTATAAATTTTATACCGTAAAAATTTTCATTTTCATCTAATCGTAATGTATTTACTGACATTATAGATCGTGTATCTTGTTTTTTCGAAATATGTTTTTATTCACATTTTTGCAAAATTTATCAATATGTCCTTTTTGTTTACACGATTTACAAAACTTATCTTTAAAATAACAATTTGCAACTTTATGGCCTATTTTTCCGCAACCATTACATTTTATGTTGCATATAGCTACATTATTATTTACGAGATTAGGTAAAATTATTGACTTACCTTTGGTACTTTCGATTATTAGTCGAGTTTTTACCTGCTCGTAATTCATCTCAGTCTCATTTTCAAGTACTGTGATTATTGTTTTCAAGTCTTCTTTCGCTTCTAATGCCGCAAATAAATTCATGAAAACGAATTCTTGATCAAGCTTCAGTTCAAGATTTGACGCCTCTTTTATAATTTCGTCATACCGTTTGATAAATTGTTCAACTGTTTCATTTTTTTCTATTTTTACATACCTGAACTTTTTATAGATTAAATACTTTTTATTTTCAACATTCCCTGTGAAGCGATTGTTTAATTTTTTTCACATTTCACTTGCTATTGTACAATTTGCGATGACTTGTAGTAATTCGTCATCTACGGTGGAAATTATAACGTTTCTTACTTTACAGTCCTGTTCCGTTTTTTCTTCTAGGCTTTTTAACCATACTCTAGCTTCTAGGAAGGTAGAAATTCGTATTTTCCACAACAAGTAATTTCCGTTTAACGTCAATTTCGGAATTGTTATTAACTGTTGATCCATGTTCAACACTTATATTTTAGACCCGTGTTCTAAAAAGGTAAATTAAACGCAAACTGACGATAGATGGAAAAAAAAATATTACGCAACGTTAACTGTAAACTGTTATCGCGAAACATGGACCTCTGCTACCGTGTTATTTTATTAAGATTAAAACAACATAGTTTTTAATCTGAATTATATTTACGATCCTAATACATATAAAACATATATATCCAAACTATATTTAGCATTAGATTAAAACTACATTATATTACATATGACGAATTATATAACATTAATACCAAGAATAATATATAACATTCCAACAACAAGTATATATACACATGATAACATTTTTATCCAAAAGAACTAATTGGCTTTGTACTCAGGAAACTATTCCAACAGAAAATATAGATTGAAACGAATAATAAGCCAAATAAACAATATTTTAATTTAAAAGAACACTTAACAAGGAATACGAAGTGGTTTACATACAAGAAATGTAGATAAAGTATTATTTTTAAATTTAAAATAAGTAATTAGTATTTTATTTGATTAATATTGTAAATAATTATAAATTATTTAATCTATCACCAGCTTTCAGCGACTAAACTGTTCTTGTATGCTATTATTTTTTGTTCAATAATAGTTAATTAAGCATAAATGCTAATTAATTTTACAATGATAAGAAAAACTTTCCAATAATATATAATCATAGAATCAAGTCTCCTTTACGTTTATTCATGAAAGTTAAGAAAAGCAAATTTAACTTTTTTAAATCTCGTTTTTTTTTTTCCAACTCAATGTCAAACTATCCCGCGTGAAAATAATAACGTACAAAAACATGGCAGGCAACCGATAATATTATAATCAAACGAACGGAACTTTGAATAAATAATACAAACAGGTCAAAAATCTAAAAATACCTACTAAAATATTCAAAACAAAATTAATCCGTCTTCGCCGAAGTTGTGATGCGTTAGATTTGTAATTAATATAGATTTATACAAGTACGTGCTCTATTGACATTTGTTGTGGTTTTTTCCCATTATCTTGCCTTCAATAACATCCTTGAAGATATTTTGATTTTGGCTTAATGCTTGATCTAGCTACTCTCTTTTCATTATTATTTACATTGTCAAATCAATAATTTAATTATATTGGCATGTATGTATGTGAAATAATCACGATAATTTTAAAACATTCAAACATCTGTATTTTAACTTTTTGTTTATTTATATTTACGAATACATTCTAATTTTTAAAAATAATGAATTTTACACTATTAGTGGAAAGTTGTAATTACTTAAATTATAATAAACATCTGTAAATTATATTAGTAGTCGGTAACGACAGAAAAACACATTATTACACACTCAATAAATGTTACTAAAGAATCGAATAATCCATAACTTATAAACCAACTAAAATTAGTTGTTAGTAGTCTACTAACACTATATTACGCGTTCCTTAAATTATAAGCTACTAACAAAAAGTAACTAAATATAAGTAGCTTATTTACAATATGCGACTAAATTGTTTTCGTAGTATAAATGCCGACTAAATAGTTTCACCGAAACCGACTTAACAAGTCAATAAACAACTTTTTAAAAAATCATTCGATTATATTATATTTTTATGTTTTTAATAATTTTTCATTAAAATAATTTGTAATTTACATTTGTCATTATTACTTTTCGAACGTTTTTAGTGCATGTGGAAGATCGTACATCGTATATTGTTTTATATATTTTTATGTTTTAAAAAATCTGTCGCGAGTTGGGATAATTAAATTTAAAACTAACGATATTTAAAAT
The DNA here is from genome assembly GCA_032883995.1 of Coronaproctus castanopsis. Taxonomy (NCBI): domain Eukaryota; kingdom Metazoa; phylum Arthropoda; class Insecta; order Hemiptera; family Monophlebidae; genus Coronaproctus; species Coronaproctus castanopsis. Next base: position 39,450,408 of record CM065054.1, read on the forward strand.
ATAAACAGAATTGAAAATAATTAATGATTTATGATTAGTACATTACATTCGACATTACATATGAGGAAAACATTGACTATATCTGTTATTTATGTGAAACAAATGCAACTTAAAATAAAAACTATTAATTCATCGATTTTTAAAAACCGATATTACTAATTAGTCGGTTTGTGTGAATAATAATAATAATGTTGTGGATAATGATAACTTTTTTCGTATTTACGAATTTGACCCTGTTCATTTTTTATAAATCTAACAACACATTTGTAGCAATTCGTAATATTCGCATTTTACGTAATAAATATATAATTCGGTGTCTACTGAGAATTTATTCATTTATACATATTTATTATTTTATTATCTTACATATCTAAAACAGGCTTTGAAGACACGTGTTACCTTTATATAATTACGATCTTAACAGTATTGAAAGTAATTACTATATATCTTCATATACATACAACCTTATTTTACATCGTTCGATATATTTTTAATTATAGATATTTTTTAAATTTTACATAAATATTAAATGCTCTGTAATTGTGTAGCGTGGTGTTTTTCATGTTAAAAATCTCTTAATTATTGTGAAACTGGTTACTTTCATATCTCAAATATACGATTTTACTATAATGTCAAGTGTATTTTACTCGTAAAATGAAGAACCTATTAGATATTAAACAATGCGTACACACACATTATATATATATATTATATGTCCAGTTCAAGATAATGGCGATAGACCGGTCATGATGGCAGATGGAAATAATGATCGCGAATCACAGTACCTGAACTGAATGACCACGATATATATATATATATATATATATATATATATATATATACATATATATATATATATAAATAAATAAAATATATATAATATATACGTTTAAATTGTTTTAATATTTAAATTTTTGTAGGATCATCCGTTAAGATTCTAAAATTTTCCTATTCCGCAAATATAACGCGAAGCGATATCAGGTTAGGTTTGAGCTGTATCAGGTATTAAGATGATAAGAATAGATAGATACTACTACACTTTGATGTTGTCCAACAGGCCGAGAAGTTTAAATTAGAACTAGAATTAAATATGTTTTGCAGAGGTAAAATCGTTATTTTCAAATGTAGGAATTAACGCTAGCGCTCTCTATCGGAAGTACCAGTTTCGTAAGATTCATATTATTAAAATAGATAACGCGGCACTATCGAAATTTAAGATGTAGTTCAAAATTTTGATTTTCTCGAAAAATTTTGCTTTCCGCAATTTTTTTTATATCTAATCATTTTTATCGAAATGTGATTTTTTTTAAAAAAAAAAAAAAAAAACGTTTTTTTTTACAATCTTGCAGGAGCTAGAATCTTCCTAGTACGTATATTTGAATTTAAAAATATGGAAATATTAAAGGTATTTTTATCTTTTTTTTTTTTTTTTTTCAAAATTTTAAAACAAAATCTAATAGCAGCGCTGTTAAGTAACATAATGCGACGTTGGAATTTTTGATTATACAGGAGTTAAGGTGATATACATCGTACAAGATGGACTAGGAAAATAACTGGACTATTTATGAGAACGAGAAAAGAGGAGATTTTAAATCAGCTAGTGACGAGGTTTGACCATTTTCAGGACTAGAATATAAGTTATTTAATAATAATTGTTTAATACAGTGAATAATTATTTAATTTACGCCTAGTAAGTAAATAAATAATCGTAATATGTCAACCTTAACGTTATTATAAACTGATAGAAAGGTTAACTATCGTATTTGAAATTACTATAGTAACGATAATGTTGATAGGATTTTAATTAATCGGTCGGTTACATAATATTACGGATAAATTTCATTGTCAATTTGTTTTTATCGCGATTAAAAAACTGATTTAAATATAGTCAGATAAAATATTACGATGCTAAAACTTTTCTTTATTCTTATCGTTCGATCACAGTCGTATTTCATTATAGAAACGCTAATAAAGATCGCTTTAAAATATACGTACCTACTGATAAAAATGTTTTATAACTTACAGTGGAATTCTTAGAATTAGTCTTCTATTGTCATTACTAAATGACACGTTCACGTTAAAATTACAATACGTACAGTTTATATATTATTATTATTTTTAAATAATGCTGCTCGTTTATTAAGCCTTAAAATATATTAATTGTATTTTATAATTTTGAAAAATATGCAATACATAATTATCTGTTACTAAAACAATACCCCTATTTTACATACCGGTTAATTTTCAAGCGTTGTAATTCAATTTCTCATTAAGCACGAATTGATATATACTTTGTCCGATTCTTAAAAGTCAATTTCAGGCTAAACAAAATAACAACGATGAAATTCGATTATAATATGCGACTTAAAAATAGCCTTTTCTATTGGCTCATCGTATGATTGAAAAATCTAAAACAAAATATAATGTTGTATGAGAGTAGTGATTTTATGAATTAACGAAACAAAATAAAAAAAATGTTAAACGCTATAAAATTTATTTCATTAAGGCAAAGCTTTTCGATTTTTACATCATTTTCAAGCCACACAAAAACTGAAAATTTTTTGTAAAGTTTTTGTATGGCTTGAAAATGACGTGAAAGTCGAAAAGCTTTGCTAAAATAAAATAAATTTTACAGCGATTAACGTTGTTTTTATTTTGTTTTGTTAAAACAAAATTGTTACGATTTTAACGGTGGTTTACTCACCGAATATATCTATTAGATTAACTTACGCTATTTACACTACAGAGGAATTCGCATCACATATAATAATTTCAAGTCCCGTGTATTTTACAGAAACGAAATTTTTACATTTTTAAATAGTTTGGAAAATTTCAATCATATATTAATGGTATTATTTAATCGCAAGTGTACTTGGAAGTTTAACGTCGGACAGTCTGAAATGATTTCTTTTATAGAGTTATATAAAAATACGTTGTATCGAAACTACACACTATAAATATAATCAGCAGTGTAAACATTATCATAGAAAATCAAATTAAGTTATCTTTTCTTTGTAATCAGCCGCACAATCGCAAAAAAATAAAACGCACAAATGTAACGATATGCATGCTTAACGTACAGAATTAGAAACCATTAAATTAAGTAAAACTTTTTTTTTTTTAAAAAGTCGTTCAAATATTGTATTTTTGACGAATTTAATGTTTTCAACAAATCGTCTAATATTTTAATAATTGTAATAAAGATATTACGATCAGTGTTATACATAATTTGAAGTTAAATTTCAAACGAAGAGATAAAAATTATTATTTTTCAAAAATATATAACTAAAAAATTCATCAACTACAATAATTGTAAACTGTCGCACGCTGTTGTGCAATAAAACTTGTTCTCCGTTCGTAATAGGAATAATGAAAGCTCGTTTCACTGACTGAAAAATCACCAGCGAAGAAAAATAAAACATTTGATAGTGTAATATTATTTCGCGAAATATTCATAACCACGCGCGCACACACACACACACACACACACACACACACACACACACACACATATATATATATATATATATATATATATATATATATATATATATATATATATATATATATATATATATATAACTAAATATTCGTGATAATGTATGCCGTAATATGATTGATTATTTATGTAGATATCATTATATTATGGTTGATAACCGTTCGGATTCTGCAATTGCCACCTCCACATATCTTCGCCTATACGAACATTAGTAAATAATAATTTACAAGATGAATGTAAATATGCAGGTAAATTAAATTTTATTTTTCCGAATTTTATAACGGCGTTTATTGTGATAAAAAAAAAAAATTATACATTAAGGGCGCGGCAAAAATATGTATCGTTCGATCAGTGAACGCAGTAGGGTTTTCTCTTTTTGTCGAAATAGCGATTTAGACAGTTCGTAACTTCGGAAAACGCTTTCTCGCTTAAAAAACGTTATTTACCGAAAAACATTGAAGAACTTGAGATTAAATTACAAGAAGTGGTATAGAGGGAAGCAATAAGAAACGTTTTAACCGTGTTCGTATTTTCTCTTGCGCATATGCGCACGGCTATTATTTCGTTCAAATTTTCGCTGCTTTGGGGTATAAGTCTTTGGCTCGTTCGCTCGCTCGTTTTACGTATTAATTCCCCATGTACAACGTGCCAATAGACGTTTCACTTCAATA